>CM061920.1:229448458-229463637 GCA_031002005.1 Vandiemenella viatica | reverse complement strand
GCATTTTTAATTTAATTCATGGTGATTTTTCCGGAAAAGGAGAGTGTACAACGTGAAGAGGACATTATAAGGAAGCAGTTAATCCAAATTTCAACAGGTCAGTAACAGTTTTTCACTGGTGGAGAATGTCCCACCCCACCCGAAATTATTTTTATAGATACATTAAATGCGCACTGAATGTCATTCCACGAAATTTTTACAGTTTCGAATTTACAATGCAGGTTTCGCAATGAAAAACATTTTGATTCAGAAGTCACTTCCGGTGAAAGGACTGCATTTACTTCATGTTTCATAAAGCTAAAGCAGTTTTCCTGCCTTAAGCCAAATGAATATTTTAAATACAAATGAACCATCAATAAATACATTTAATCATTTTCTGTGGTTAGAATAGAAGCTCAAATTTAGCATACAGTCACGCGTGGAGTGTATCGTTTTAATTTTATGGGTAATGCAGAGAATTACTAAATTATTACTCTTTCATGAAAGAAATTAAACAGCTGGGTGATCACTAGTATATATATAAACTGTTAAAACTATAAAAAATGTGGATTGTGGTGTTAATCATGTAAATAAATGTTTTAATAAGAGGAGGAGAAGCATTAAAATTGATATTAATAAAAGGGAAGTACCAATCTAAACATTATTAAAGTTAAATTGCGTGAAAGGTTATAAATGAGTCTGATTGTCAAGTTTTTATTTTAGATCATAAATACAATATAATTTTATACGGTGTTATTCACTTGCTCTAAAAGATTTCAGGTCCAACCACAAGTGCCTAAATTGATAGTTGTAAAAACGGAATGTGACATCATATTTGGCATGCTTTAAAAATCCAACATCATATCATAGAATTATCAGAATCTATTTTTAAATACCTTGCCAGCTCATTTTCATCTGAATTTTCGTATGAGTTTAAGTGTCTCCTCGAACCAGTTGATTTATTAATAGTTTAAAGAACACGCCAATGCAACTGTTTATTTATTGCTGCGTCGTACGCGTTTCACCTCTCATCGAGGCATCATCAGCGACGAATCTGTGTTACAGTTTTTATATACAGTTTTATCCTATTATTACATAATTATGGGCATGAGATATTTTATAGCTTAAAGTTACTTACTATTTACATTTGTTACTATGGTATGCAGCTGCGCATTTCCGTTTTCATATACAACGCATGTTTTGCCTATATCATATTTACAATATTGTTTGTTTTCATCGTTCCGTCGTCTGTTAGCGTCAGCTGGTTTGTTTATGTCTTGTCGCGTCCTTCGGTTGTCTGCTGTGGCCATTTTGTTTGTGTATGTCATGTCTCGGGCCGATAGCGCGAGTTTTGAAAGATGTGTGTATGTGTGATGGTCTTGTTAGAATGTTTTATATTTATGTGTGGGGTTTTATTATACAGTTTGTGTTTATTTTGTTTTGTCTGTCGAGTTTGTGTATATTAAATTGAGTAACGTTTTATTTGTGAGGTTTACTTGGTCGTTTATTACCTGTTTGCCTTCATTTTTTGCTTTTTGTATATATAAGTTTTCCTGTATAGTGATTGTGTTGTGTCTGTGGTTGTTGATAGTGAGAATTTGCATATCTGTGTTTATGTTTGTTGGTGAATGGTCATTTTCTATGAGGTGTTCTACCCTTTTATGTCGTCAATAACATCTCGTTTGCAGCTCACTGGCATTGGCTTCATTAGATTCTTCTTCCGAAGCCCTTTGCATCAGTGTCTTCTCTTTCCTCATTATTCTAACATAAATGTAGAAACGTCTAGTGTTATTCAGGTATGTATCTCCAGCCACTATATTCCTCCAAAAATTATTCTTATCGTCCTGAATTCTAAATGTGTGTTATTCTTGCTATGATATTTTTTCTTGAGAAGGATGTTTTTTTTTGTGCGTCTGACCTGCAGCAGAGTAGAGTGTGGGCAGCCAGTCCGAGATGTGAAGCAGCTGGTTGGACACGCGTGGAGTGTTCTGCAGTAGAGGGCTCCACAGCAGAGATGCTCCACGGATACCTCCTTCCCACAAGGTGCCTTTCAGCTGGAACAATCCCACAACGGCAGGTACAGTATCATGGTGACGCTTTAAGAATATAGTCTATAACTGATGGACATCCGAGATCTACATTTCGTAATCAGCGAGGACGTATTCAATAAAAATTAATATTTTTTCAATACCAAACTCTTAACAGTTAATAAATATCATGTGTCCATTTACTCATACTCTAAAACGTTAATTTCTAAATGAGTTTATATTTACACTTCAAATATCAATAACCTGAATTTTCATTGAAATAATCAAGCATAATTACCTAAAGTGGATGTGCTAGTGATAGTGTCTTTGGCCAATAACAACACTTCCTGTGTGCTTTTCTCAGAGAGAAACATTGCTGATATAACTAAAGGTTTAACCTGTTTGTAATGTATATTCTTATTTAAATTCAATCAATTATTTCTGCAAAACGAAGTTATGTGTATGATATTTACTAATAGATACTAATACTGATACTGAAAGAAACAGAAGCTATGTTGCAGCAATGAACAATATGTCATGTAAGGATTATCTGCGTTTTTTGATGGCGAAAAGGGATTCAATTAAACGAAAGAAAGTGATATTGCACGATTTGATTTTCATAAATAGTTAAGAAAAAATAGTTTCAGTTAAGGTTGGTGTTAGAACATCCGTAAAGAATTACTAAATTAGATACTACATATTTTATTTTCAACTTAAAACCTGTTATTTGCTCAACTAACTATTTTTGTTTGTTAAAATATTGTTTTTGACAGTCACCAGTGAATATTCAGTTCATAACATAGCCACTCGTACTAATCTTTTTTTTCCCCTTGTAGCTTTAAGCCTCCTTTTGGTCGAGGTGATTAGAGACAGAGGAGGACTGGAGACAAAGAATGGGTAGGATTTCGGAAATGACGTTTTGAAGGAAATATTCCAGTATTCACCTGAAGTAATTTAAAAAAACCATTGAAAACCGTAATCAGGATGGTCACGTCCTTTTTTCTCTATGTTTAGAATATCAGAGTAATATATACAAAATTATATATGAGAAAAAATTATAGATGTGTTCATTTGAAAAGACGGATTTCAATATTCAATTATGATAGTTCGATATACGCAATTAAATGGTTAAAGTGGTGTTTGAGCATTATACAAACTCTTCAAACAGAACAGCAGAAAATTTAAACCACTTATATTTAACATGTTTGAGACTTGTAGGCAATAATAATTGTAACACAGTAACATATCCCACATCACATAACCTAAATCACTTAAACATCACAGAGTTTTACCCTATGCCGAAGGTTGTGAACAGAATCAGTTGCATTGTTTTGTATAAATATCTTACTCTCGGATGTCTCTGCAGTACTGATGGGCTGACCAGGGGCCACATTAAAAATAAAAAATAAAAGAATCCAAGTAATCTTTTCAAATTAGATGTTGTGTCCATGAAAGTACTTCTTAATAATCTATTAATATAACAAGCATGCTGTCATGGCATGACGTCAATCTATGACGTCGCGAAATGGCGTCACGCTTTGCGTCACTATTTTTGGTAATGTATGTTTTTAATAACATTTCCAAGCATCCGCAAATAAATAAACGGACAGAACACTGAAATAAAAGTATTTATTCGTTAAAATCGACGTATCAATCATTAGATGCTTATATTTATGTAATATTATTTTGATATATAGAAGTATTCCTTAAATTCTTTGTCCATAGATATGGAAGGTAAAAGCTTTGTATTTCGAACATCAATGTAGTGAATGTTTTGGTTACATTGTTACTTAGCATGGATCAGAATTACAAAGGCATTTGACGTTACGGCAGAGGGCATGAATAATTTAGTTTTTCTTTCAAAATATTTTAAACTGTGTCCTATTATTGAAATTATTAATTCGTTTGAACGGAAATAGTTGCATACTGATCGCAATCTGTGCATATTACACTACACTTAAAACAAATATTACGTGGCATAATGTAAGTTTATAAGATTTATTTTAATTTCCTTTTCCTTCTACTGTGTAATATTTCTGAGCCATTATTTCAGCAACTGTGTTAGCCATTCAAACGCTTTAATATCGGTCTGAATCACAGATAACAAAAAATAAATGTGCAAAAACCCTTGAAAATTTTTGATCAAATTTATATCGATATGCATTATTGCCACTAAAACGCCATTAATACTCGTGAGATCGAAGTATTGTTCTTATGGTAGCGTAGTACGTGGTTAAGTTTAAATGCAACATGGATGGAAACTGAAACCTTTTGCTACAGAGCAAGGCAAGAGAAATTATACTAAGACGTGAATTGCCAGAACACTGAGAGAAAAGAATGTATTGCGTTTAAATTGGCATATTAATTATCAGGTTTTTTTATACTGAAATCATTACATGGTTCGAATGAAAGCAGTTTCAAATTGATCGCGATAAATGTGGCCTAAACCACAATTAAATATTACGTGGAATAGCGTAAGTTGTTAAGATTTATTTTTAGCTTCCTTCGTTTTAACTGGGGTCATTATTTCAGCCGATGTAAGCTGTCTCAGCCGTTAAAATGTCGATCTTCATCACAGGTATTAAGAAAGAAAAGTTTAAGAATCTGTGAAGATTTGGGATCAAGTTTATATCGCGATGCATGATGACACTGACATGCGATACAGGGAATGTATTAATTTGCGCATGATTGAAGCTTTGCTTTTCTATCAGCAATATTAGCGCAGATTGTGGTTAGGCTGAAATTCAACCTGGACCAAGTTGACAACTAAAGCTCTTTTCTACAGTACAAGGGACGATAAATTACAATGAGCTTTATTTTATAATAATTCTATTTAGTTAAGCAACTGCGGAGAAATAAATTACCATAACACTCCATTAAACCCGTCAGTTTTGACTGGCGTTGGAGCTAGTGAGTCAAATAAGTATTAATAGTTGCTGCTGGGCTAGGTGGTATCGATCGTGATCACTTAAACGTCTCCGTGATATCAAGGAGGAACAGCAACAGTAGAAAACTGATATCCTTCTACCTTGCAGCGTTGTTATCACAAACTTCCACTGGTTCATATACATGCTAATTCCACAATACATGTTCCCATTAGACAGCAATTCCTTCCTTCAGCTTCTTAATCCATTATTACTTACATGGATCAGCTGGATAAATTGTATTGTAGATCCGTCCATCATAGAAAATGGTGCTTGAGGAAATCAGTCTGATGCCTCACTGAGAATAGAAAGGTCCTCGATTCAAAAAGATATTTTGGTCGGAATTCTTACAGACTAAGAAAGCTTGATATGGAATATAATAGGACGCTCCGTTGTTCGGAATCCACGTAAAAGTGTAAGTCGACTTCGTCAGACAGAATAAGCATATTATGTGAAGACAGGTAGAATAGAAGTGGATCCTCAATAACATAAACTAACACATACAGAGGAAGCCAACGGGAAACCATCCTCAGCTCATCTTCTCAATTATGTTCCCACTGTAACCGCCTGTATTCGGAAATGGCATCATAAGGAGAACACTTGAATAAAATATGCCTTATTAATTAAATTGCAAAACATCGCTTGTTGTTATATATCCAGATCACAGATGCATTAAACAATAGTTTCAAATGACAATTTAATTAATATAACAATTTATAAACCAATTCATTTTGGGGATCTGTTTTCTTTACATTACAATAATTTGGCTCCCCGGGCAGATGGCACTATTTAAATGGAGCAGAAAAGCTGCTAAAACCTGTGAGGTGATGGGTTCTGTTAATATTAGAATAAAGTACCTATGACACCAACCTGTGTCTATTATTGTAACTTGAACAAAATAAATTTCAATACTTGTATTAACGATTTACCGAGTTTCAATATTAACGGAACCTGACTAACAAAGTTTTTTTCTATTTATGGCTTTACGTCTAGTCGACGTCAAGGTCACTATAGGCGGAAAAGGTCTTTGGTCAAGGAACGGGAAGTAATTTTCCATGACCTTTTGAAGAAACCATCCAGCCATTCACATGGAATGATTTATGGAAACCACGGAAACCGAAAATCATCGGACGGGAATTCGAACCTGCGTCCTTCAGAATGAGACGACAGAGCGTACAATAAAATGATTGGTTTAGCCTGAAAATCTACAGTTTTTTTCTGGAGATGTTACGTTGGGTCATAATTCATTTATTCTTCCATCACAGTCACCATTTTCTCTACTTCCGGATTGTGAAATGAACAGACCAATCTATAAAACACGCGAAAGAGGATCTTCCAGATCTCTATGATTTCATCAAGTTTATCAGTGGTAAAGATGGTTCAGCTGATTGCCATGACGTATTGTTATCCTTGTAAAAGTCAATCTTCGAATGATACACTCTCCCTCGCCAGAGGTAGGAAGAATGCAACTTGTTCTATACTAACAGCACGTGTGATAATCAGTGTTACTTACGCCTCTCAGCGGATAGTTGGAACCCCAGTTAGGGAATCCGCTGCCACTCGTGGGTGCACCGTTGTCGGCAGAGAAGAGGATGATGGTGTTGTTGAGCATGCCACGCTGCTCCAGTGCTGCCACCACACGGCCAACAGATTCATCAAGGCCGGCTGTCACCGCTGCCAACAGATAATTACATGTGAGAGTACTTTTTCTATTGCTATTTAAACTATTCTCCTGAAAGAGGGGAAATTAGTAAATTTGAATTGAATGTTTAATAGCGATGGAGCACATGGCCCGGTGCGAATTTCCCTAGCCATCTAATTACCCCTTTCTGAGTATTTTTTATTTATTATTATCTTATATAATTTTAGACTTTTAGTATTAAAGTTCCTTCCCCCCTCCCCCCCACCGTCTACTTTCGGGGTTTACAAATCAGAATTTCAAATTCCTTCAACGTTTATGGTAAATTATTCATCACCTCAGTTGGTAATTTATTCCAATCCCTGACACGCTTACACACAAAAGAAAATTTTTCAAATTCCTTATGCATGAAATCGAATGCCAGCTCGTGTCCATCGTCATCTTTTCCCTTCCTTTCGTTACTCATCATTCTTCAACAAATATTCTCCAGCCCCCATCGCCAACATATACCTGGTACACTCCCAGCACTCTCTTCACCCTCCTCCTGTCTTTCGAAGACTACCAACCCAGCTCTTTTATCATATCAGTTACTGAATGGGTCTTGCAGCAATTTCCGCAAACAAATTCTTTGCACGCCCTACAACTCCTTCATTTGATACCTAACATGTGGGCCCTAAACTACACCACCATATTCAAGCAAAGGTATAACCAAAGCTTTGTAACCTAATTCTCTAACTACCCTGGTACATTCTCTCATCGTTCTCTCCAGTAAATGAAGGATTTTGTAACTTTTACCTACCACCTGCCCAATGTGTTCTGACTAGTTGAGTTTATCATCAAACATTATGCCAAGATGACATCTTGGTTGTACGGGTGAAGCCGCGGTCCTCTGAAGAAAGCCACAGAGTGCTGGCTGAAACGTTAGGTTTCATTCATTTAACGTGGTTCCACCCGTACAAACAAGATAACATCGACATCGACCGCGCAAGTCTGTGCAACCATTATGCCGAGATATTTACAATTCAAGCCTTCAACAAGAAATCCTGCCCCAAACCTGTAATCATAAACAACTTAAGGTTTTTCTTCTGTGGACAGTACCTAATGAGCTGACTCTTGTTGGCATTTCTCTTCATTCCGTGTTGATCTACCCAGTTAGATATTCTATCCAGGTCACCTGTTGACAGTCTTCTCCAATGTTAATCCTATCATATATCATTGTGTCATCTGAAAAAAACCTAAATTTTGACTGTAAACCGTCAACAAAATCATTCAGTAGATTTATGAATAGCAATAATCCCAATACACTATCCAGTTAAAATCACATCGCTTCAACTTTTTTTTAATAAATCATTTCCTGCTCTCACGCCTTTCTACCTTTTATGAATTCCTCTACCAGACAAGTCACTTTTTCATCCACTCTAATAGTTTTCGACTATTAAAAAACCATTATATATCTCACTCTGTCAAATGTCTTAGAAAGATATAGTGCTACACTATCAGCCTCGTCTCCAGTGTCCAATTCATCCTAAATATCTTCCATATAGCCCACCACCTGGGATCAGGGCCGCATTTAAGTATAGGCTACATAGGCTGTAGCCCCACAAAGGGATTTCCAGATACAACAGTTGTTGCCAGGTGATCTTATGTCTTTTAAATCAATAGACGCTCTTGTAGATGAAAATCATCATCATCATTAGTTTTCTACCCTCGGGCAGGTTTTCACTTGGCTGCTCTCCATGATCTTCTATCTTCTGCCTTTCTCTTAAGAACCATGTAGTTGCCGTCTTCCTTGATGTTGTCTATAATTTGGTATCTCTTTCTTCCTCTTATTCTCCTCCCACAGACTAAACCTTCCAAGGCGTCTTTTATCAGGCACTCCCCTCTCAACAAGTGTCCCATCCAGTTTTTCTTTCTCTCCTTTATTACTTGGAGAATTTTTCTGCTTTCACTGACCCTGTCCATCACTTCAGCATTGCTTATTTTATCCACCCAGCTTATCTTCTCCATCCTCCTCCACATCCACATCTCAAATACTTCTAACCGCTTTTCATCCTCTCGTCTCAGTGTCCATGTCTCCGATGCATAAAGAGCCACACTCCATACAAAACATTTACAGAGTCTTTTTCTAAGTGTTTTGTCTATTTTTTCCCGTTAGTAACCTCCTTTTCCTATTAAACGCTTCCTTCGCTACGGCAATGCGAGATTTTATCTCCTGATGGCACTGTAAGGGACGCATTTTATTATATTAAAAACCTTGTATTTTAGTTGTCGAGTCCGAGCGAGTCGTATGTGCCGCAGAAGCCGAGCGGATGTTCTGTCATTGCTCAGCAGGAAATCTTAGACGCGTGCAAAATAGCACGCGTGGCGAAGGTCACCTTGCAGAGACGACTTGTAATTTTTCCACATTCGTGTCTGATCTCTAGGAGCGACAGCTCGGCCTCGGGCGATACCGATCGGACGCGATTCCCGCCAAGATTCTCGTTTACACATGTCGTAGGATATTTCCTACAACATACCTAGTTTGCTGGCATTACGTTCGCGTGAAGTTGCAGATGTATTTTCCTTGTAACCAAGTATCCAGTGTTGCAATAAACATCGGTTAACGACTTCAGTATTTCATTCAACGAATGCAAGCCGTATGTTCTCCGTTCCCATGCAGCCCACAGTTAATATTTTTAGGTGTCAGACAAGCAAAGAAGACTAACAGCGTAGCGGAAGAAGAGTACGTCGCAAGTCTTGGCTATAGTGACTGAGTACAGACTATACACACAGCCATCCGACAAATCAGTCACTACAGCACCTCAAATCTTCAGTGATCATACTCCCAAGATATTTAAATGATCTTACTTGCCTGATATCAGCTTTTCCTAACTTAATATATATTATATTCCTTCCTTTTCCAATCACCATACTCTTAGTTTTTGCTGCATTGATTCTCATTCCAAACTCTTGGCAAGCTTCATCTAGACCTTTCAGCATTCTGTTTAGAGTTTGTTCGCTTTCTGCCAACAATACCATATCATCAGCAAATCGTATGCACTCTATTTCCTTGCCACCAATACGCACTCCTCTTTTTCCATTTAAGCCTTTTCCAATAATTTCTTCTAAGTATAAATTGAACAATAATGGGGAAAGGTAACAACCTTGTCTTACGCCTCTCCCAATGCTGCTTTCTTCAGACATCTCGTTTCCGATCATTATTCGTACTTTCTGTTGTAAATATAGGTTCTGTTTCAACCTTCTATCCTTCCAATCTACGCCTTTGCTCTTTAAGATATCCATCAGCTTCTTCCATTGCACCATATCAAAAGCTTTTTCCAAGTCAATAAAGGCGGCATAGATGTTTCTTCCTTTCTCAATATACCTTTCCCCTATGATTCTTAACAGGCCGATAGCATCTCTTGTTCCTTTTCCTTTTCTAAATCCAAACTGTTCTTCTCCAATCAATCTATCTAACTTTCCATATAACCTTCTGTTCAGCACTCTCAACAACACTTTAGCAGCATGTGAAATTAAGCTGATAGTTCTATGCTCTTCACATTTATTAGTATTCTTTTTTCTTCTGAATTGGTATCATTACCGTTGCGAGAAAGTCATCTGGCCATTCCCCTTTGTCATATAACTTATTACAAAGGTGTACTATCTCCCTTCTTCCTTTGTTTCCTAAACTCTTCAACAATTCTGCAGGTAAATTATCTATTCCGCATGCCTTCCGATTCTTCATCTCCTTCAGAGCCTTTCCTACCTCTGTCTCTAGGATCTCATACCCCTTTCCACCTTCTGTTACCTGTGCCTCTTCTTCAATTTTACTTGGTATTTGATCTCCCTTATATAAGCATTCAGTATATTCTTGCCACCTCCTCAGCACATCATGTGGTTCATTGACTAATGTGCCATCCTCTCTTTCTATTTCCATGTTGTTCTTGTTTCTCTTTCTTTCAAAGACAATGTCAGAAGCCATTTTGTACATCATTTCATGTTTTCCCTCATTCTCCAGTTTTTCTATTTCCTCGCATTTCTCTTTCATCCACCCTTCTCTTGCTTGTTCAGTTTCTCTTCTTAGTTCATTGTTCAGTTTCCTGTACCTCTTTCTTCCTTCTTCATTTCCAGAATTTTTCCACTTCCTCCGTTCTTCCATCTTTTCCAGCATTTTTTCTGTTACCCATTCTTTCCTGATACCTTTACGCTCTCTAATTCCTAGAGTTTCTTGGCGGCTTTCATGAGCCCTTCCCTCATTTTTATCCATTTTTCATTTATACATTCTTCAAATTTTCCTCCTTTGTAGTTTTGCAAAAACCTTTCTTCTAGCTCCAAAGCCTTACCTTCCTCCTTTAGTTTTTCTATGTTCAGTCTTTCTCTTGCTTTTCCTCTCTTCACTTTTTTTCAATTTTACTTGTATTTCTCCTGCTACGAGGTTGTGATCTGAATTTATATCTGCTCCTGGATAAGCTTTAGGATTCTTCATACAGTTCCTAAACCTTTTTTGTATCAGAATATAGTCCAGCTGATACCCTTCTCCATTTAAGTTAGAGATCCATGTATAACGTCTCCTTTTATGGTTTTCAAATAGGGTGTTACCCACGACTAGTGAATTTTCTTTACAAAAGTTAATGAAACCGTAAATTTTCCAACTGAGTTTTTAAGTTATTTGGATATACCAGGAATGCGACGACACAATCTTCGGTTAAAGATTGGTTCACTGGCTATTCTTCTTCGTAATTTGAATCAACCTAGATTACGCAACGGTACAAGTTTGGCCATCAAAACGATCACCAGAAATATTCTTAAAGCAACTATTTTGACTGGAAAGTTTAAAGGAGAAATCGTCCTGTTGCAACGTATTCCAATGATACCGTCAGAATCTCCAATATCATTTAAAACGATTCGGTTTCCGATTCGTTTGACTTTCGTGATGACCATAAATGAGTCTGAAGTCCAAACAATATCCATTTGCGGCTTGGACTTCTCCTATGGGCAACTACAGGGCGTTCGCCGGAAAAACGCTACCCTCCCAGTCTGTTGCCGTCGGCAACTTGCTCGGTCAGTATAGCCAGCAGTTTCCGCCACACGGCACCGTGAATCACCGCACTGTTTAACACCTCCGCTGCCCCAACAGTGCAGTGCAGTGACCCTTACATTATTAAGAACGGTTTCTTTGCATTGTAGATAGTTTGTGACTTCAGTCTCTTATTAATCAGTGTTGTGTTTCTTTGCGGTTTGGCTGGTTTGGAACTTCATACTCTTATTAATCTGTACCGTGTTTGAGTGTGAGTAAAATTATGGTACGTTACAGTTTGCAACAAAGAATATTTCTCTACGATACATATGTGAAGAAGAAGTCGTTTAAAAAGTGTCGCAGTAAATTTCGTCGCGAATTTCCTGGCGCTTTACTGCCAGCTAAATCAACAATTCTGCGTCTGGTTAAAAAAGTAAGAGAAACGGGTTCATTTTTTAACAAAAAGAGACTGTCGGTCAACCGTATTCTCACAGAGGAGAAAATTGACGATATCGCTTTTCGACTAGAACAGTCACCCAAAAAATCATTAAGTCAGTTAGGGCAGCGTGTGTCTCGAAATATGTTCAGAAGATGTGAAATGTGCATTACACAAGAGGGTCAACACTTCCAGCATGTTTTATAAGGTAAGCTAATGAATTACGTCACATTTAAATGCTTAGCACACAAGTTTATGAAGTTTATGAAGCGTAATTATTATGAAATAGTCCGCGGCCGGCGGTTCGAACAATGCCGGAAACTGACCGCTCGCTCGCCGGGAGCAGTTTCTTCCTTGTAGCGCTAACAGTGGGTTGCGTTTCCCGGCGAACGCCCTGTATATGTCGCCTGCTCACGTGTGGGGAACACTTTCATTCATATATACTGCTCAATTACTACTCTTTACACAGTCTGGCTAACAGTTCTTTTTTGTAAATAATGGAACAGGATTTACCAAGTTAGAATGTTTGTAACGGTTTCAGTGAAAAACAGATTAATATGGATTTCGTAAGAAGATGAAAAACATATATGGTGATCGTATCATATTCTGATGCAATTACTTTTAAAATGGCAATAATTCTAAGTAAGGTTGAGATGAAGACCATCTCTTACATGTCCTGACTTAAAGTTACGAGTAATCTGTTTCAATGTGAAGCATTGTCTATATATAATGCATTTCATCATCTTCTACTATCTTAGTGAATGTGGGCAGTGTCACAATGAACAAACTGTCATTTTGGATCAACAATGATGCATGAGTCACGAGGATTATTTGATAAGTTCCGCAATTGTAATACATCTTACTAAGTAAAACAGAAACTTCACTTCCAAAGCCACCTAAATCTTGACTGACCTTCGTAACACAATTCTGGAACCGCATCATTATGCAGACTGGTGGCAACTGCGTCGCTGAAAACTTAGTGAAAAGAGATAATATCGTATTCGGCAAGCGGCCAGCACATTGAAAATATATGAGTCAGCCTGTTATTATAACCCTGAAGTCGTGATGCTACGGGAGATTTCATCCGACTTCATCTTAATATGAAAGCAAGAGACAACTACTGAAACGAATCCTTTTAATATTGAACGTTTTACCACATTCTTTGGATGTTATCATATAAAACGTTCGCAAAAATAAGTTTATCGTTTACTGATTTTAAAAAAAAAAAAAAAATCACGTAAACGTATGAAAGTTTCTAGTAGACCTACAGTTGGAAAATTTAAGAAATAAAAAGCGACAGGTGCTATCTTGAGATATTATTTATCACCTTCCATGATATATGAAATGCCGTAGCAACGAGAAAGCTGGTACAACATAGCCTACATAGGAAATTCAGAATCAGTAATTAAGAGGTTCTTCATATGATGATAGGACAGAAGTTTTGAAATATGTTTTACAGTCCCGGTTTTGGATACGTTAGTGGAACAGCTAATATTAATCGATTACTCTTGTGACAACATTATTTGTTTTGGTTATTACTAAAAGTTTTCATAAGACAACTGGGGTTTTAGTCAGCCTCCAAAGGCGCCCATCCCCCGCTAGCAGCTCCGATTGGAATATCTAGCACTTGCTACCTGCAATAAGTCTCTAAAAACAACGATAAAACGTATCATTACAAACTATATGCAAAGATTTCAGTAGCTACCAGTTCTGGAAGTGGTTACCTGCGTACAGCCTCCTGTTGGGGTCTGAGATGTATCTGAACCTGTTGACCACCTCCTGCGGAGCCTGCAGCAGTCCAGCACCGTTGCCCCCGTGGCAGGCGAGGTGCGCCAGGTACAGGAACAGCGGTCTACCGACGTCATGCTCGGCCACCAGGCGCTCAGCCTCCTCGGTGAAGACCTCAGTGGCGTACCGTCCAGACTCCTCCCACGACGTAGTCAGGTTACGACGGAAATCGTAACCACTCATTCCCTAAGGTTAATGCGTAAATTTCTTATAAACAGACATGTAAGGTCTGTATGTAGTTGATTATACATTCGTAAGATCTCTGTTCTTGAAGTAACGTGACATGTTTGGTGTGTCTTTGTATGCAGGTGAAGAATGTAGGAAACTATGGACCATTCGTCAGGAAATTTTCGATTAAAATTAATTGTTAAATTTTGAACATTTTTCCATGCACAGGACATACATTCAGTGGCAATATCTTCGTGTTCCTCCCCTTTCTCACAGCATGACAGCTTTCGAAAAAGGCAGCTAATTGTTTTAATTCTGTAAGTTTTGGAATTTTTATTTTTCCTCTCCAGATGATGGCGGTACTATTCTTCCGAGCTGCACTACCGTATTACCGTACCTTTGAGCGGGGTTAGTCCTGGGATTATCATCCTCGACTACCCGGCGACATTGCTCACGCCGTCTATGCAACTGCTAGCATGTCACCTACGCTTGATGACTTTCAAAGTCTGCTCTCACTCTAAACTTACTTAGGAACATTTAGAATATTACTGCTTATTTATATTCGATTTTTATCATCTTCGCTATGAAACAGCTCTTCCTTAACAGAATTATATTTCCTCTCCCACCCATGCCTTCCACGAAACAAAATAATACTGATCTTCAATTATCTCTTAAAAGAGACTTTGTGATGGAGAAGAAGGAACAAATAATAGTGCTGGTTCCTGGTCTACAGTTTAAAATTTTTGTCAGTATTTATATTACTGGTCTTGTAACAAAGGATGTTTCCCCAAGAACGCTGAATTTGAATTGCGCCTCATTGACCTATAATCTGGTTAGCGAGACTGGATTCTAAGTTCTGGGGCGTTCGTTTTTCAAAACTCGTTTAAAGTACATATAGCGAAAATTTCGTTGGGTTAGAATGGGAATTCCGTGCAAGTCTTGACTGTAGCACACACACACACACACACACACACACACACAAACCTGTGGACGTTCATAACAGTTAGACACTACGAATATCACCAAATTCTCGTGAATGATCTCAACAAGTGTGTTTTCGTTTTAGCAATGAGTCACATTTTTATATGAACAAAGAAAACTGTTGCATTTCAAGAAAAGAAAACCGTCCAAAAACCAATGAAAGTATAAGGAATCCAATACTAGTCACTGTGTGATTTGGTTTTGAATTGCTGATATGATCGGAGCTCTTGACTCCAACAAG
>CM061920.1:229395448-229447458 GCA_031002005.1 Vandiemenella viatica | reverse complement strand
AAATAAATCAGAGCATGATCTCCAAATTTCGCATCTTAAAAGATGTGCCAACTCACTGAGAGGTCCCAGAACTTGTTTGTTAAATAAATTTCTTTGTTGGGCAGCTATATTAGGAGCTCATATTAGTCCTATAAGGAGTTACCAAGATATATAACTATGAGCCTTAGGGGGCATCTATTAATTATGTGAGGTGTTTTTCAGGCTTTCCTGACCCCCCCCCCATACCACCACCACTCCGGTGAGACTTCGTGAGATCTGGTCCGTGAGACCCACCCCTCCTAGAAATCACCCTCGCAAATTTTCGAGAACTTTTTTTGGTCTCACCCTTCGAAAGGTGGTTGCACCCCCACTTTTCGGCGAAATACCCCTCTAAAATCGTCTTTCGCGTCATTGGTAGACCTTTTCTTTTTTTCTTTTAGCTCCACAGTCCAACAACAATTTCGAAATCTCACGTGAGATATCGTTGAAACCCCCCCCCTACGAATTAGTGATATTTGACCCCCTATTTCACCTCACGTAATTAATGGGACGCCCCCCTTATCGGCCGTATAAACATTCGTAGCCCCCCAGTTGCTATTTCTCGCTGTATGGGAACGACTGTCTCTGATCCACTCTCGACCCAACTGTTCATCCACACTCACGGGCAACAGTCAAAAACCCCCCTCGCCCGGTCCTAGCCCCCTTGCATTATATGCTTATTCAAAGTCATCCGAGTCTTTAGCCGCCTCTTTTACTCAATCATGTCCAAGGGATTAAGAAGGGTGGTGGCTACTTTTTATGTTTCCTCAAATACTATAAAATTACCAGCACGTTTGTGCCAGCGTTTAATAGTTTTATTTCCCCTTAAGGTCTGGCAGGATGGAGGCGCCAACCTCCCACTAGCATCTCCGAATGGTATATGTTGCTACTGGCAATAAGTTTATGAACTACGACCGAAAACTTATCATTACAAACTAATATCCAAAAATTGTAAAATGAATCACAGCCAACCTGTTGCAATATTCATTGAATTTATTGTTTACCGGATTCGACCCACTACGGAAATAGTTACCTGCGTGAAGCCTCCTGTTGGGGTCTGAGATGTATCTGAACCTGTTGACCACCTCCTGTGGAGCCTGCTGCAGTGCAGCGTGATTGCCCCCGTGGCAGGCGAGGTGCGCCAGGTACAGGAACAGCGGTCTGCTGACGTCATGCTCGGCCACCAGGCGCTCAGCCTCCTCGGTGAAGACCTCAGTGGCGTACCGTCCAGACTCCTCCCACGACGTGGTCAGGTTACGACGGAAATCGTAGCCATGCATTCCCTAAGGTTAATGCGTAAATTTCTTATAAACAGACAGTGACATTTGTATGATGATGATTGTAATATTTTCATAAGATCTCTGTTCGTCAAGTAACGTGACCTGTCTAGTGTGTCTAAATGTGCAGGTGAAGAATGTAGGAAACTATGGATAACTTATGATGATCTGTCAAGAAATTTTTGATTAAAATTAATTGTTAAATTTTGAATTTGAATATGGTTTTATCTTAGGTTCCCCTTTTTCCAGCAAGATGCTATCCAAAACTGGTAGAAAATTACTTTAATTCCCTAAGTTTTTGAGTTTTGCCATGGCTGACATAGTCTAGAGATGATGGCGGGACTATTTTTCCAAGCTACACTGCCCAACAGTTAGACACTATGAATAGCAAGAAATTCTCTTGAATGATCTCAACAAGTGCGTGAATGTTTTAATAAAGAGTCACATTTTATTTTAACAAAGAAAATTATAGCATTTCTAAAACCTTATAGAAACGAATGAAAGGGCAACACATCCCCAACGAGTCACTGTGTGGTATGGATTTTGAATTGGTGATATTCGGATCTCTTTTCTTCAACAAGATGACGGGAATAAGACAGGAGGGAATGGAGAACGATACCGGAATTAGGGTTGCAAAGACATATCGGTCAGCCGATAAAGTCGATAATATCAGTCGAAAAATATCGATATTTATATCGATTGTTTTTCGTAGTTGATATGATAATATCGATGTGATGCACTTAAATATCGATATATGTTATTACCTTGCATCGCATCGCTAACCGTAATATGGTGACTATATTAGTGTGGCCTCATTTGGATCAATGAAATTTGTGCTTCCATTGGGATGGCGCTATCTGTAACACTTCCGATCAGACGTTTGCACTGCTGCGGGAGGAATTCCCGAATCCAGTCATTTCGCACAACTCCAACGAGGTAATGTGGCCTTGTTCCTCCGAGTTGTCTGAAATTGCATATCTACCAAAGTAATCTCAGAAATACGGCGTCCCATCTGTTAAATCAAGGAACGAGCCTTTGCAAAAGCATTCACAAAATTCGATTATCGATTAATTATATGCAAAGCAAATTCTAGGATCAATACTCTAGCCATTGTATTTTTTTAGTTAAATGGAAGAAACCCTTTTCTTAAGAGTTTGGTATATATGTCATATCATTTAAATAAATAATTTCCACCACTTTGTGTCAAAATACTCAGATTTTTGATAATAAAGCAAGACTACCAAGGCCACTCAGCTAAAAATGATTAAATAGTTCCCCCTATTTATTAGTAATCAGATCAGAATTTTTTCTGAAATTATTTAATAAAGGTAATGAGTTGTACTGTTCCGCTATCTCTCTATCTCTGTCTTTACGTGCTGTGCCTCTGAATGTGAAACCATCGAGCGTGGTGGATGAGTGGTAACATTTGGCCCTCGCACTCGAAATACGCGGTTTCAAATGCGCGTACGGCCATCCAGATTTCGGTTTTCCAAGGTTTTCCATGGTTTTCCAAGGTTTTCCCGAAATCACTCCAGGCAAATTCCGTGATAGTTCATTCAAAAAGGCCTGTCCGAATTCACCCTCACATACCTTCCTGCCTCTTATTACCTCTACTTCCACAAGGCGTATAGCCATAAGCAAGAAAAAACGCAAACAAATAAGAAAAGAAAGAAAAAAAGGTAGTGAAGCGTGAAACGAGATGCATACATTTATTTCAAACTGCTTACTAATGTATATAGTGAAGCGAATAGCGTCTGCCGCTCCAACAACAACTTACTTCGTCTTCTGTTGTAGCAATGAAGTCTGTGTAGCCGACGTATGCTCCCCAGTACCCGAGATGGGAGTCGAAGCCGCGATACGTGGGCGTCATGTTGACCTGGTGGAAGCCCAAGTGCCACTTGCCGATGGCTCTTGTGACGTATCCCAGGTCCTTCAGGTACCCCGGCAGCAACTTGCCTTCCGGAAGCCCAGAAGCGTCCGTAGAAAGGAGTGGCCCACCTTGCATTCCTGTAAGTACTCGAATCAGTCGGTGTTAGTACTACTTCATTGCGAGTGATCAAGAGGGTCTTCATGATAGTACTATAAGAAACTAGTCAGATTTAAAAAAAAATCTTTGCTGTTAAGAAGAAATGGTCAGATTTAAAAAACGCGCAATGTTGTGTATAGCTATTTAGTTTAGTTTGAGGACCAAACAAAAAAAAAAAAAAAAACAGTAGAGGGACGCTGTCTTGATACTACTAGTCAGATACATACATCTACGGTATACGACGGGGTAAAATATGAAATGGAAGCTGCAGAACTGATGAGTTTTTTTTATTTGTGTATACTAATATTCTCTAACTGTATACGTATTGTAGTAGTGCGTCATATAGATTTCTGCAGAGTTTCTTTTGATATGCTGGACGCGTTTTCGACGTCGTTCTCGGATATTATTGACAAAATTCTTGGCTACGGGAAAAAATTGTATGTAAACTATATCTCTACTATTAAAACAAATCGTATTCTGTCAAGGTCTGTTTTCCTAGTACAATTTTTTTGCCTATAGCATTCAGGCTATCCGAATTTCTGCATCGTCATCCATTACAGAATTCCTCACTACATATGCAAGAAATGTTTGACTCAATATTGAATAGCATATCCCAAGAGTACCATAAATCATTCAAAAGTTCACAAAACGTTTTTGGGTACTGGTATTGTACAATTATTTTTCTCACGTATAAATGTAAGATTACAATATACGATAGTTTCTTCTGGCTTTTTCTGTTAGTATTTAATGGAACGCGTCAGAATTATCCAAGAACAAAACATTTTCCCCCAATGAATATGTTATTTTCGGAAAATACTTTTTAAAATGGGGAAATCTAGATATTGAACAATTAAAAATCCTTATACAACTTCTACCCCCGAAATGTCACCGATTCCCATTTTTGAAAAAAATAATTAACACCCTCGTATCCATTTAATGAATTCCTTAAAACTTATTTACTTTGGTGAATTGTTAGGATGGTTATTATCTTCAGTAAATTAGTTTCGCTATGAGGTAACAGATTAGAAGGTGTCACCGTACAATAGCTGAGTCTTTTTGTAGTGATATTACGAAATACAAACGCTTGACAGAATTCACCTTACATTAAAATTGACATATGGATCCCAAAGCTGGTGTCGGACTGTGATTTTTTTATGAGTATGTTTCCATATCTGCTATGTCGCAGTTATGTAGTATGATGTGTCAATGAACCAATTATGTCAAGTTAATACAGCTTTCGTAATAGGTCACGATTCCTTCTTCTTGGCGCTTCCATCAATTATGTAGGAACACGAAAATTCAGAAATATCAGTAAAGTCTCTTAACACTCTCTAAGAAGTACCTGACTGCGCAATAGAATATATTTTCTAATAAGGCAAACGTTTCTCTGTGGTATTTGCCTTATGAGTACTTAATAAAATCTGAAATCCACTTTATAATACGATGGTAAGGTGTATGCATTGGAATGTTACCATTTGTTTATTTACGACGGTTATATGCATAAATTCAAGTGTTTAGAAAAGCAGATGACGTTTACGATCTAGTCTCTGTAGAAGTTGCTAGAACTAGGTCGCAACACAACCTAAGAACATTTTGCAGAAGTCAAGCAACAGTAAAGTTTATTAAATAGAGAAAAAAATTACAACTTATGTGGTGGTTATCGGTATGCACTAAAAATGAAACAGTAACCTCGCTCCTGCGATTAGCTGGCTTGCTTGGAAGGGAACTGACCTGTTCTGACGGGATACTTTGCTGTCAACAGGGCCGCCCTGGAAGGAGTGCACACTGGCTGCACGTAGTGGTGGTTGAGGATCACTCCGCTATACGCCAGCGCGTCGATGTTGGGCGTTGGGATCTGGTCAGACCCGTGGAAGCTGACGTCATTCCAACCCTGCGACCCATGGGCGTCAGTTAGTTTGTTAAACAGCAGTCAACAATGAGCATTTTAGTACATTGTGGATACGTTACTCACCATATCATCTGCTAGTATAATGACGATGTTGGGCCTCGTATTGCTTTGACCCGAAACTAAAGTCACCATGAGTAACAATGAAAGCAGTAGTGACGTCATCTTCAGCAGCCCCTGAAATAATCGTTGCTGTATATTAATATATCCGTATTTACCTAAAATTGTATCTTCCTAATTTTATTGCTCAACAACTAGTAACTTCATATGAAGCACAATTGTGACTGAAACCGTTTGGTCAATAGTTAATAATGATCGAACACGTCGCATTGATGGAGTGTTAAAGCCACATAAATTAAAACCAATAATAGATACTTTAAAAGTTCAATATCTTAAAATCGTGATTACGTTCTTAACAGCGAGGTCTTTCGAGACGGGAAAGAATGGGGGGCAAGGAATGGGAAGGAATTTGGCCATGGCCTCTTGAAAGAAGCATCCCGGCGATCGGTTAGTCTTTGACAACAGCTGTTCTAACTCATACGCAGCAAAGTTACACTTAATGATGTTTAGAAATTAATAAATTCGAACTTAAGGCTGTCTGTCTCATTCTCAGTTTTATTTATTTTCCACATTTTGTCATCAGAAATGATTTTCTTCAACACTATCATTGCTGTTATCAGTTCTTATCAGAATTTCAAAATGTTTCTGATTTATCAGTAATAATACAGACTAACGTTATTCTCAGTTGTTTCATACTACACTGTTTCGTCATTCTAAATTAACCTTTCAATTTGACCCCAAAAATGACCAATGAAAAGTTAAAAAAAGAAAAAGAAATGGAGAGCGATTAACTTTCCATTTGGAATTTTTAATTCATTAATTTCCACTGTTAACTGCTGATAGGGATAGACGGAATATTCCTATCGTCACCAACGGTGTGTGAATTTTGGAGTGAACAATGCTTGATTGCACTTATGCAGTAATTGCAAACGCAATAAGTTTTTGGTGTGATTCCTTAAAGCAAATGAATCTACAATAAATATTTTCATCTTTTAAACTAGTTGCCAGATCTATCTTTGAAATGGTGTGGCAGAAATAATAATGATCATCAGTGTATGGAAGGAAAGTTGTCACTCGATTTGAGGCATTACGGAGTAGAAAATTGTCTTTTGTAGTTAAAAGAGTCAGATATTGTAATAAATTAGCGATGGAAGAGTTGATTAATTTATCGAAAACTCTCAAAGAATTTAAAATTAAAATTCGTTAAGGCAAAAATAAAGTGGGTACAAGAAGGGGACATACGCGTGTGTAGGGAAATTGTCAGCAGAGCTTGTATTCCAGCGCAGTTAAAATGAATTAAAATTACCTCTTTCCAAATGATAAGACATTTCGGAAGTTTTGTTTAGTGCGTTCGTTCATGTTTCGATTTTGATTTGATCCACTTACGACAGCGTAGAGAGACTTGTATAATATAGGGAATTCTGGTATTAATGTTTCAGACAAAGGGTCTCAGAAAATGTTTCATCAAATTTTTTAAATAAATATCTGTATATTTTTAAAATTTTCCCAGAAATAACTTTGGAGTACATAAGACGTTTAGAAAATATCATTATGCCAAAAACCCGATTAATTTGGCTATAACAAAAAATTATTTATTGAATAAAGTTGTTATTAATTAAAGAATTACTTAAAATATGACGAAAAACTGCATGAATGAATTTGTAGGTTGCAATTTCGATGGAAAAAAATTCTCCTCTTGTTTATTCATATTTCGATTCAGTTAACGTTAAAGCATATCCCAATTTGCTGAAAGTTCCATCATTTCATCTGTTCAAACCACTGTTGATGAAAGTAGAGCTGTGTTATATTGTTTTAAATAATTTTTAATTCTGAAATCTATTTTTAAGGAATACTACACGGAACTTTACTTCTTATTTCAAGGAGAGAAAATTTTATCAATTTACTAATAATGAAGAATAAATAAGACAAATCCGTCGTACTGCATATACAATTGTAAATTGAAGGTGGATGCACTTGTTCATTTAGCACGATTAGATTGCAAAGAATGTAGTCCATATTTCTTAATTTACATTATAGCCATCGATTTTGTGTTAAACAAAATTGGATTACAAGCCATAATTACATCCTTTTTACACTGAATTATTTCATTTATGGAATACAGATTTAGAGAGTTTATCTGTTTCGGGAAGGCTTTGTTGAACCAATTTTTTTTTTTTTTTGGGGGGGGGAGTTTTTTTCCTTATGACGTCCCACCATGTAAGAACAGCTCTCTATTTCACTTAGTTTAATTATGTTAATAGATATAGCAAAGAAACTTCTTGGTTTTGCCTCTTCTCCATTAATAATTGAAATTGTTATAATTTTGGCTTGACGAAGAGTTTGCCGTGATTAGTGTCAGACTTGTCACAAGGATTGGTGTCATTCGCTATAATTGATTTCTAAAATGCAACCGGAATCCTTAAGTATGCCAACTGCAAACATCATTATTTGACCACTAACTTGAAGAAAACCGATTACGGTTTTGTTCAAATAAACAGTTCGGCTTTAATCTGGACTGGATTTAATGAAATAGCGACCACTTGGCTCTGGACCTAAAATTCGTGTCATACTGATGTATTTCGCAGGCTCGGAATAGTTTGGATCTGCCGCTGAGATGAGCACTGCTTTTATTGCTGCTGTTACTACCGGAACATCAGCTAGCAGACGTTCATTGCTAGAAAGTTTTTTTTTTTATACATACATATTGAAAACCTTTTGTTGGAAAGCTGATTCCTAAGAATTGATTATTGTAGAACTGAACATCAGCTTTTCGAATATTGTTCTATAAATAAATAGACAACAGAATTGATACCTCTCGAGTTTCTGTATCCACTTAGTGAATTTAAACCACTTAGCTCCTTATGATAAGTTACTTTCATGTTAGCCTTGTAGTAGAATGGAATTAAAAGTTGGGTAAAGCTAGACGCCCGGTTTACATCGGCAGCTAATCTAGCAACCAGCGCATACTTACGGTGTGTCCAGCTGATGTTTGGCTGTAGTTGGTACCTTGTGTTGCTCTGTGAATTCGCCTTGAGACTCTCATTCTTTATATCTTAGCAACAGACACTTTATACGGTCTATCTTATCTGTTTAATCAATCACTATCGGTTCTGATGCTCCATCTGCCGAAACCATCCTCGTAATACTTGATTTATTATCTTATCTTTGCAGATTAAGATCAGTTGACACCGAAAGAATTATAGTAAAGCGTATGGCTCCATGTACCTAGCAGGTAACTGGAACATAGACTACCGTATTATTGTTACTCCATCACCTTTTATTATTTTTTTGTAGGATTGGCACATAATTCAAACCACAAAGATTATTTTAAGATGATTAGTAAAAATAGTAACTACTTTACTTATGGATTTACGCCTCGTCGTTTTGATTATAGCCGGAAAGTATTGGGATAAAGAGAGTGAAGAATTCAGCATGAAATGTTGAATGAACTGTTCCAGTATCCGCCTGAAGTGATTTAAATCAGTATTTATGTGTTTTTTAGCTTAAAAACCGGATTTCAAATTGTAGGGATTTTATGCCATCGAATAAAAATTAATGGTCTACTTGTTGTATGACGTTTATAGCCAAATTTATGGCAACTGCTATTTCAACTACAGTGCTGATCAGACCAGTTGTAAATGAGACCGAGGATTTTTCGGCTGGGTATAATTCCTGTGACTTTATATACTAGTATGTATACGTTTGGGCTCATCGAAATGCAAATAACATGAATAAATGTAGACAATTACTGCAAGCTTACAGGTACTGCGAATTAAGATGTGATATAAAATTTACGAAAAAATGCTTGTATCTGCCAGTTTAGGGCAACACAGCAGTCTCTAACAGAGGACTGCTGAGAATTAGTACACAGAGTAGAGCGATCGACCCAGGATCTGCAACAACTCCTGAATTTGGGATTCCTACTACCAATCAATGTCACCCTCATATTAATTAAATGAGTTAGGATACACAAATAAATGATGAATACCGAGAAGAGTACAACATTAACGCTTTTTATGTATCAAAAACATACTTAACAATGTCCCAATTAATGGATCGTTCTACATATTAAAAGGCTGTATATACTATACTGTTAATGTAGATTGTGCAGGTTCCCGATACAAAATAATGTTTCAACTTCAATGAAGTATACTGATAACTCATCTGTATTACGTCATGAAAGTCATGAGAAGCCTTGAAGGGTATGAAAACAATAAATTAAAAATGTGTCAATACGTTACACTATGACTCACCGCTAACGAAAAACTAAGACGACTAACAACAAAAAAATTTCTATGTGAAGGTGGATTTTTCTAATCACTGAACGTACCCTTTGTATCCACATCCACGTGGCATAATAATACCTTGCTAACTGCCATCATGTCATTATGCAGCAGGAAGCGATCGCTAGTCATATTGGATTACAAAGATGTACGACTGTAAGTAAATATAATTGTATTTGTAAAGATAATTTAATGACGTTTGTGTACATATAATTGGAATTAACTACAAAACTATAATGAACTGATTCTTCATAATGTTAAATCTGTTTAGGAACAATTATTTAAAAATCTAAGAACGGTACTACAGTAATGAATGGAAGGATGAAAAGTTTAGTAACCAATCGAGACAAAAACAGTATTTGACTGTTTCATTATTCTTCATATTGGTAATAATTTTTAATGACTACCAAACACTTTCAAAATTGTTCTCTAAATAACAAGCTATTCTTCTGCTTCCTTCACGGTTTCATATACACTGAACTGGCCAAACTCATGGGATAGCAATATGGAAATATCCTGAAGGTGATAACACCGCAGAAGAAACCTATAAATGTACTATGACAATAAATGACTAAAAACCGGATCAGCAACTTTATTTGGCCCCTTCCGCAGGCCATTACTGGAAATCAACACTTACCAATCACGTTCTCTATTTCATTTTTTGAATAGGAGTATGGTCTTAATATATCTCGGGATATTTGGATGCCATCAACAAACTAGATAACATTAAACCCAATGACAATATACACATCATTGGTCTCCACGTACAATGCAAGTTTATCACGTCCACGTTATGTTTATTGATCTTTATGAGGAAGAATAACCGTCTTTCCTAGCCAGGGGGCACGTAAGTGCTATAATTACTTGAATGAAAGATAACTGCACAGTGGAAGTATGAGATCTTCACTCACAAGAATTCTTTGATATTTAAACAGGTGAGTGTTAATTTTCAAACAACAATTTTTTTAATGTGTGAAACATTATTTACTGATAGCATCGGATGCTTTTGAACAACATATGTTTCACATGATGGTCGCTGCTTGAAGTAATCGCTAAGAACGGGTTGACATTGAACCTCGATAAGGGCACCCTGTGTAGTCTAGTGATGCCACGAATATTCGGCTACTATTCGGTATTCGGCCTATTCGGCCACTTTCTTCCATATTCGGTATTCGGCCGAATGTTGCGTACTATTCGGCCGAATACCGAATACTAAATCATGAAAAAAGAAAACTCACATATTACCCAAAAATGTATTTATTTTAATTCCAAATTATTACATTTAATACTTAAAATCTACCAGCGGTAAGTTGTGATGTATGAAAACAATTTTTTCAGCATTTTTTGATAGAAAACGGTTGCGCTTTTCCTCGTAAACTAAACCAGCTTCTGAAAATAGCCTCCCAGTATATACCGTACTGCCAGGAGACGATCAGTAAATCCGAGCGAATTCTGTCAGTCTTGGATACTGTTCAGCGTTTACGGACCGCCACTTGTAAGGGTCTGCCGGCTGATGTAGGCGCCAGTTTTCACATAAAAATCAATCTCATTTACAATAACACTTTTCTTCTCCACATCATCACCATTTTGCATATTGTCAGTAGCAGCTTCCTCAAAACAGTTCCAGAAACTTTCATGTTTTCATTAATATGTCTTTTCCTACTTCGTGGAGGAGAATCATTACCGCAACTACTAGAATATTCACAATTAATTTTCAGAGCTTCTGAAATAATTTTTTGTTTTGCTCTTTGCGTTTGAAGCAATCCGATAAAACTGGTTTTGAACTCGGGCCAAGAAAAGTGGCAACCAGATACTTCATTTTCATCAAAGTTGAACCGTGTTTCAAGCTTAGCTTGTAGTGAAGGTTCTCACTCTCAATAAATTTGGTATTCTATATGCAGTTTCTTACTTCCCTAGGGATTACAACAATGTGACGATATGTGGAATGACTTCAGAGATACAGGAAATAGGCTGAGCTGGTTATTATCGTAATCTCCTCGAACGGCTACAGGAGCTTGATACATTGTTCGATTAGCAGTCACTGAGAAGGTGTTAAATTGAGTAAACACTCGTGATCAGTTATCTAGAAAGAGACAGCTCGCTCTTTTTCTAATATCTCTGAATTAATAATATGTGGAAATCCATCGAGTGCTTACATCTTGTACAAGTTGGAGGTTTGGCAAGTCATGTTCTTGGTGAATGAATTTCAACTTTTCTTGTGAAATACCAGAGTGGTTAAAATGGGTAGCAATTCGTCTTGCAGCAGCTACTATCTGCGTTACATCCGTTTGAGATTTTAGTGATTCTTAACAGCTCGTTGCAGGCAATGAATAAAGAGCTTGGCAGAATCATATTGTGCGTCTCGTACACCTTTTATCATGTTTGGCTCCACTGTCATGGACAAGTTAAATGGATTCTTGCTATGAGGAATATTCCATGTTTCTGCAATGGTAGTGAGTTCTTTTGCGAAATTAGTACCAGTATGTGACACGACCAACTCGCAAATGAAACAAATACGCTCGCTGAGTGGCTAGCGCATGCAAGGTATAGGGCCATCCATAAACAACGTGACTCGGTTGAGGGAGGGAGGCAAAAGCCACGACGGACAACGTAAGAGGAGAGGGGGTTCACAGGAGGCCAAAATGGAGCACGTGGTTTATGGATGCCCCAGGACGCAGCCAGTCATCAGCGAAAGCTACACAGCACACATTTTTGCCGAACATTCGGTGGCCGAATATTTGGTATTCGGTATTCGGCAAAATTACTATTCGTGGCATCTCTAGTGTGTACACACCAGCTGAAGTACTTAGGTTTTATCATCAAGCCGTAAGGAATTTCTCCATTAAAAAAGAAAGTAAGGGAATTAAGTGAAATGCAGCCTCTCACTAGGCTAAAGGAACTACGCTGCTTGTTGGGCATATGTGCTTTCTACCGGGGCAATATTCCCAACTTTGCAAAGATCTTTCATCCCTGGTATGAACTACTCAAAGGAAGAGTAAAGTGAGACTAGGGAGAGTCGCAACAAACAGCGTTCTCGACAATGTAAAGGATCTTTCTGGAGGAAATGTGTTTGTCCCACCCCGACCTCCAAAAGCCGTACTACATGTACACGGATGCCTGTTTTTACGGTCTGGGTGCGTGCCTATTACAGAAAGATCAGAACCGGAATTTCAAAATTGTAGCCACTGCCAGACGTACATTGAAGCCGGCGGAAACTAAATTTTATATTAATTTGGCGTGGGACGTGAAACTATGAAGGCCGATCATTTCCTCCTCACCAAAACCGACCCGCGGAACGCGTGGGTCGCGAATTGCAGTGTATTGTGATACCACGTGATTTCAGGATAGCTTATCCCGCCAATGAAATGTTACGTTGGGGTTCTCATAAGTTAAAGCAGGCATTTTTTTCTGCCGCATGTTTTCGGCGAGAGGGAGAGGAAGCCATCTATTCCGGGAGTGGAAAAGATTATTCTGGCCTGGAAAGCGGTCTGGAATAGATTGTTCCACCCTGGAAGGAGTCGTACAGTGACCATGCTATGACCGCTGGCTGGTGATCCTCGTCTGCCAAGAGGGCGATATCGTACCCGGCTGGTCGCAAGATCGATATCGCACAGTGATAGGCTGTGAGGCAATCACCATTGACGCCGTCTACGAGATGGTAATCTGCTCACGCTAGGTCATGCTTTATTTGATTCTTATGACTGTGATAGACCCGTAAGCGACTTGAGATAAAGACCTCTGCTCATCAAGTAGAATCATTCTGAGCTAGTTGGCATATTTGGCAGAACATTATGTGTTGTGGAGCCACTCGCTTATCACGAGTTCTATAATTTTTTCTTGTATTAACAGCGCCGGACATTAATTTTGATGTTCATGTGCATATGGTTTAATTGCTGATGTTTGTTATCACGACATATCATGCATATTTTGTTAACTTTAAAATTTTATTTCATTGGATAATTCATGAATCAAATTAACGTAAAATTCAATCATTGTTTGCTCTGGTTAATCGGTCAATTGTAACGTTTAGGCTTTGTTTTCGATATCATGCATTGATTTTTTGTTATGGCAATTTTAAAGATGCCTAGCGTTGTAAATGCCAACATAACAAAATAAACATTAATTGTCAGTTTTCTTGTAACCTGGCAGCTTTGAGATTGTTGTCGGCAGAAATAATCCACAATTTAAAAAAAAATTAAAATTAAAAGGATCACCCATACCCATCAAAGCCCCATATCATTATAACGCCTACAACGAAAGCAGTGTCCGATGGAACCCCAACCACAAGGATTACTATCATTAATAAACAAAATATTTTATTTGTAGTTGGAGGACTTCAACGGTAACTCAAATACTGACAGTAACGCCGCACTACGTGAACCATTCAAAAAAAGCTAAAACTAAATCCCAAATAACAAAATCTGAAAGAGGCTTTCGTAATACTGCAAAATGCGGCATATAAACCGAAACAGGATGCGGACGCTCTTTCTTTGATTTTATATATATATATATATATATATATATACATATATATATATATATATATGTAAATGAAAAACCATAACAGGGAAACAAAAAATTCAATTCAGCATGAAATATTTCGGATGATTATCCGTGCTGATCAAGGTTATTACAACGCCATACAAAACTAATGTTTATTACTACACTACACAATCTCCACACACTTCAGCTTCCTCCACTATAAATCGTAATGTAGCTCACCCTTTTTCGCCAAATCAAAACCAGCAAACTCCTCTGCAGAACCCGCCTTACTCCCCGTACAGTAACAATAGCGAATATTCATCAGATATGAGTTTAGAAAATTATGTATCAATTTTTTTAAATAAATTACATTTTTATTTTATTATTATTGAATAAAGGATTACCTTGATTTGTTCTTTCACACACTTCTGGCATACTATTGAACAATTGAGCTTATGGATTGTTTGGAAGTATAAGCAGCTATTGTAAACATGTAAATCACCAGTAGCTAAGTATCTGAGTCATAGCTAATCTGTCTTGAACCGACACTGCTTCTCGGAATGAAGTGTTTTTTCGTTCTATCTTAGGACCAATTATATTCATTAGTTATTCAAAATCAGTTGCAGAGATTCTCGTGAAATTTTTGTTGATTTCTTAAAAGAAGAATTAAATAACTTCTTTCTCGAAACATTCCATGAATACGCCAACTTCATAGCCGTTTATAATCATCCAATAAAGCATCTACAAGCGTGAGACACTTCTTCCGACATCGCGGAGCTCCAAACGAACACTGCGGATAGAGTCGACTTGTCATTACTGTTACAGTGAGCGTTTACACAAGAACCTCGTTACTGTATCCGTTCGGTTACAGTTACAGCTCCCTACTGAGTACGCCCAGTGAGGTGGCTCGGTGATCGTCACCAGCGAAGCTCGTTTTCCGCGTACACACTAGAACGTGGTAACTATCTGTTCGGCTACAGTTACAACTCGCTACTGAGTATCCGGTTTTACAAAACACCATTAAAACTACAATGGTGACAAGACTATGTGAAACTGTGTCTTCATCTGCTGAACCCTCACCGTGTTTTGTTTTAAAAGGAATATTCAGTACACTGTGAGCCGCTTCGATATTAGTGGTAAGTGAAAATAAGTTTTTTTGACAATAAAATACTGTCAGCTCAGACTGCGATGACGGCATCTCGTGTCTCCGACAGCAGTAATTTAGTAATAAGTTTTTCCGTATGTTTCTAAAATAATTTAAATGTAGTCGTAAAATAACAACATGTCTTAATAGCACACCGCAAAATTAACTAACATCCAAAATCTCGAATTATTTGTCAACGCTTTCACTTAAAACCAGTGGCGGCCGAAGGGATTTGATCAGGTAGTGACAACATTAAAATGTTTCGACGGTTTATTGGTTATTGAAGTGAAAGGTGCCTGGAAAAACAGATCAGAGCGACATACAGATTTGTAACCTGTGATAGTCTTTATCTGCAATTACTGTCGGATTAAAGAAATGATATCGAAATAAATCAAAGACAATTGTTTTGAAATTGACCAAACAATTAGTGATTTGCCAAAAACCAACAAGTTGATCTACAAGCGGTGCTGGATTACTCAATAGGCAGGACTAGACACGACTAGGCAGTAGCCTGGAGCCCCTGAGTTTTGAAGGCCCTCTGAAAGATCACTTTTTTTCACTATATAAAAATAACAAAAATGAAAATCTTATAAAATAAAACAATCAAAGTAAAATGAAAGCCATGAAAATTATTATTTTTTGTTTCATTGTAGTGTCCGTTAAAAAGACTAAGTTCTAAAATACCATAAATTGTAAAATTCGTTTGTTAACAATAAAAAATATGATAAATTCTATTAATTATCTATAAAACCTTTCTTTGTACTTATAAAATACAGATAATTATTTTCAAAATTTTTAGAGTGCCTAGGGCCTCATACTTTCTTATCCGGCACTGCCTTTGATGACCACGACGACAATGAAATATATTTCACTTCAGAAACTTTTCCTGTTACGTGCATTCATAAATTCACGTAATTCTCCTTCTGAGGATCTAAGATACACAAGCAGTATTGCCTGCTAGCATTGACAAATTTTCCAAGCCAGCGTATCGAAACTTTTTTCAAACGTAGGAGCAGTAAAATTTCCAAAAGAATGCTGCGGGCCTCGACCTCACAATTTTTTATTATTTTTTTTCCTTTTGTTTCAGCCGGGGATTACGCAACTTCGATTCCTCTTCTGAGTTTCCTTTCTCCGTCGCCAGTTACCTCCACAATTTTTTCTCTGAATAGTTCCCTGTCTTTAATGTCTTCCACGCTGGGCCTAATTTTATTTTCCATATTGTTATTATTATCGTCTCGGACATTATAACATAATCAATCTAAAACCATGCTTTGAATTCCTATGAAAACGCAGAAATAAAACTTTATGTGAACTATCAAAAGTTAATTACATGTTACTCAGACCAAACCAGATAAATAATGTTACTACAGTCTGGACTACAGTATACCACCAGCCTATATGCATAACCTAAAAAAAAAAAACACTCTAGACCGTACGTCTTTTATTTTTGTTTACTTCACTACTCGCGTTAACAATCATACCACCCAGCGCGGTTCCTCATACCAATTTAAAACTCTTAGTAAACTCTCATTTACGTAATCTCTAGACGAACCGCGCTCTTTCTGATGCCATATGTTGCCAGGTCATTGAAATATTCAAGGTTTTTAAAAAGTTGGGCATACAAATATGGTATCAAAGTTTATGATATTATGCCTGTTGAAATCCTAAACTGTGATTGCGGACCACCAGTAATCAGTGAATTACAGGCTGAGAAGCACTCTTCCAGCAGATGCTGCGCTCTACTGGCAGTGTTACTAACTTTATCAAGCTGCGTGTGACAGAACAAAGTTGTCTCCATTCGCCACTAACAAAGCGAACCCCAACCCTTGAATATTTCCACAAAAACACTAGAGCACATGCGCGGTTGGTGACACTCCGGAAGTGTCTCCACAAGAGCAAAATATTCACTGATGTGGCCAAATTATAAAGTTCAATGATTCCTTGCTGTCATAAGTTAACGTAGAGTAGAGAATGCCGTATTTAAAAATATTTATTTTTCTTTTTTAATTTATTTATTCTTGATTATAGGTGGTGACAAGTCACACTGTCACTACGCCTAGAGCCTCCACTGCTTAAAACTACCTTTACAGAGAATAGTCATACGTTGCAAATATTGATTTTATCATTATTATCTTGTTATTTTAAGTGATAGGTGATCTCTATAACGTCTTCCTTTATTTTTATCCTAACGGTTGTACAAACTTAACGTTTTGTTTGAAAACGGTAAGTTTTTATGTTCTGTAGGGAAACTGATTTCTCTGAAAGGTTTTTTTTTTTTTTAAAAAAAAAAAAACCTATGATGAAGTGTATTCAATATCTGCACAACTTTTTTAGTAACGAAATATAATCCATATTTTCGTTTGTATAGCGAATATGTTGAAATATATCATATTTTTTGCGAGGTGGGTAAGTCTCATGTTTGGAGAAATATTTTTTTTAAGACATTTGGCGACTAAGGCCATACAGCCAGCTCATTGCGATTATTATAGCTTCCAGTGAATCATTCGTCATCCAGTATATATATTGTATCTTCTAATTATGGACACCACAGGACGGACAGGACATTCACACAGCACTAGCCATGACCGCAGCCGGACTCGAACCGGCTACCTTCGGCACGCGGAGCTAGCACTCTACCGTTACGGTACTGAGGCCAGCAGGTTTGGATATTCCTGTGACTGTACTATCGGCAGGGTATAGGACAGTGTAAGCAGATGTATAGGAAGGGGTGAATAAATTTTGGGAGGAAATATAGCGATGAAACATTCAGATCGTTTGGAAACATATGGCCTTGGTAGTTCTGTTCCCCAAAGCTCAGTAATCGGGTCATATGACAAAAAAAAAAAAAAAAAAAACTATACTCGCTTCATCATGAACTGGTGGATCTAGGTTGCCATCCATTAGCCACGCTACCCCATCTCAATATCTTCTCCATTTGCTCACTATCCGTACTGATCGATGTGTCCAGTTGATAGAAGGTAATATTTCCCCTTCGGATAAAGGGGTTAGACCAGGGAGTGGGATTATAACAGAGTGACCTTGAACCGCGTCAGGAAACTGAACGGAGTATAATTGTTTTGCAAGCGTAACTAATTCAAAGTAATAATAGAATTACGTATTTACCTTGGAGCCTAATGAGGTACCTAGGTGTTTGGTAAAGGCTAGTAAATTAACAAGCTTAGGAGGCTGAAGTGTACTGACAGGCAGGGCTCGCCCGACAGCGCGGGGTTGCAGGGCGGCGTGTTGAAGCTGGAGTTGGGCTCGCAGCGTAGCGTGGCGGTGGAGCGCTGGGTGGGGATGACCTGCTCGCCCGCGGGGCGCCGGTAGCGAGCCTGCATCGCCTTGGCCAGCGCCACGCCGCCCGAGCTCAGCACCACGGCGGACGCGTTGTACGGCGGCGTCGTCGAGTCCTCGCGCCCGCTCGCGCCCTAGTAGCCGTCCATCTCGCCGCCATGCGTCGTGCCTGCACGAGACCATGTAGTTAATCAGTTATCAATACGATAGCAAAACACAGATGTTTTGTAACCCACACTGCGTTCGAGGTGGGCTCAAAAGAGCTCGTCCATACGTGGTTATACCTATCATTCAATGTTTTAGTAGAAAAAACTGTTCGGCCTTAAAGGCATGTCGATATCGAAGTAAGTAGAACCGGGAAAAGATGAGTTCAGGGAATGAGAAGACATTGTGCTACTTTTGAAGGAGCCGTCCATGTATTCCAAAACCAAGGAAAAAAGAAATATGGGCAGGCGGACGAGGATTTGAACCCACATACACCAAACTGAAAGGACCGAAAACCACTTACTCTCCACGTTCGGTGAGACTGTCCTAAAAGATTTAGAATACTTTGTAGAAAGGAAAGGTTACTTCTGGAAATTTTTCTAAATATATTGTGATGTGCAGTACAACAGTTTTCGGAAGAAGATTACTTATTTTACTCCATGATACATTTTCACGTCATAATTCCAAATAAAACAAGACATTAATTTCGACAAATACTATTTAGTTTTATATCATCGATCTTTCGAAAAATGACTTTTCGTTATCGCATTTTTCAACTTCAAGGTATACGTTTCCAATAAGTATATATGCTCCTCTCGCAAATGTTTTTGTTTCTTTATGAAAGGAGACTTTATTTCAGTTAATAGACGTTATCTCTAACTAAAATAATGCATCAATGAGGCTCATTAATTTAATTCAGATAGCTAAAATCGCTAAATAAAATCTGCTTCCACCTTCACATTACTTATTTCATGGTATATTATGACACAATGTATTCAGCTACAGCAATGTATCGTGTCCACAAGGATTTGTGGTAACATGAAACGTTGGAACATCGTCATAATAGTAAGGAACTTTCAGTTAACAGTATAATAAACAAATACAAAGTACTTCAAGAATTTTATCCATAGTTTCACAACGCTTCAGGCTCTTTAAAGATTCCCTTGAGAATTAATTTTGCTGATTGTCAGTGTCAGATAATATGATGTTATCTGAAAAAAAGTATATCCATGGTTTCACAACACTTCAGGCTAGTCAAATAATCACGTGAGAATTAATTAACTTATGCTGATTGTCAGTGTCAGATGATATGATGTTATCTGCAAACATGTATAGCCATCGTTTCACAACACTTCAGGCTAGTCAAAGATTCCAGTGAGAATTAATTTTGCCGACTGTTCGTGTCAGATAATACGATGTTATCTGAAAAAATGTTTGTTCTAAGTTTCACTACGATTGAGTCTACTCGAATAATCCTGAGTTCGTTCATAATACCTTATACGTATAGTATGAATGTAAGTGCTAGATAATTAAGTTATTAGATACAATGTTATAGAGCATTTTTTTGCTTTTGTCTGTCTTCAGACTGGTTTGATGCAATCCTCCATCCCTTACTATCCTGTACTAACCTCTTCATTTCTACATACCCCCTCCAACCCACGTCCTCAATTATCTGCTTCATATATTCTAATCTCTGTCTTCCTCTACAGTTCTTACCTTCAACTGTTCCCTCCACTAACAAATTAACCAATCCAGCATGTCTCAAAATATGACCAACCAGCCAGTCTCGTCATCCTGTAAGCTTCTTCTATAAACTTCTAATCTTACGGATAATTTCCAAAATTCGTTCATTTCTTACTTTTTCTGTCCACCTAATTTTCAGCATTCTTCTGTAGCACCACATTTCAAATGCTTCAAGTTTCTTTCTTTCCGGTATTCATAAAGTCCATGTTTCGCTACCTTAAAGTGCTGTGCTCCACACATAGAGTTTTAGAAAGTTCTTTCTAATTCCTAGATCAATATTTGGAACTAAAAGCTTTCTCTTTTTCATGAAGGCTGTTTTTGCTAGTGCTATTCTGCTTTTAACATCATTCCTGCTTCCGCCATCGGTTGTAATTTTGCCTCCCAAGTAACAGAACTCACTCACTTCTCCTATAGCATCCGATCCTATTTTTATATTTAATCTGCTAGTATTGGTTTCATTCCTGCTACATTTCATCACTTTTGTCTTACTTTGATTTATATTCAGTCCAAAATCTTCCTTCAGTATTTTGTTCATGCCATTCAATAACTTCTCAATATCGTCAGCCCTCTCTGCTAACAAGACAATGTCATCAGCAAATCGTAGCATACTGATTTTTTCTCCCTGAAAACTTATGCCACATGGAAATTTTTCTTTGACTTTCTTTATTGCTTCTTCTACATACAAGTTGAGTATTAACGCGGATAGACTACAAACTTGTCTCACATCCTTTTTAACTGATGCATGTCTCTCGTGATTCTCTACTTTTATTACAGCCACTTGATTCATATATAGTTTATAGAGTATTCTTCTATCTCGACACTTTAGATCTGACTTCTTCAAAATTTGGAACATCTTGCCCCACCTAACATTATCAAAAGCTTTTTCTAAATCTACAAATGCCATAAAATTATCTTTGTTTTTCTTGATGCGCCCGTCAAGTATTAATCATAAAGACAGAATTACTTCCCTTGCACCGCGATTTTTCAAAACCCCAAACTGATCTTCACCTACTATCTCTTCTACTACCCTTTCCATCCTTCTGTATATTATTGTGGTCAGTAATTTTGAAGCATGTGATGTTAGACTAATGGTGCGATAATTCTCACAATTGTCGGCTTCTGCTTTCTTTGGAAGTGTGAAGATGATATTTTTATTAAAATCAGTTGGAATTTCTCCTGTTTCATAACTTTTTGATATCAGCTTGAATAATCTTTCGATTCGTTCCTCTGCTAGAGATTTAAGAAGTTCTGCACTGATCTCATCAATTCCAACTGACTTATTTGCTTTTAAGTCATTCAGAGGTTTCTAAAATTCTGTCCTCAAAACAGGATCTCCTAAGTCATCCATGTCGACATCGCCTTCCTTTTCCAATACACTATTGTTCAAGTCGTCCCCAACATACAGTTTCTCAATGTATTCCTTCCATCTGTTAGATCTATCTTCTGACCTTATCAAAGGTTTCCCATCGGCAGCTTTAATGTTCATACCTCTTTTCTTCATTTCTCCAAAAGTCTGTTTGATCTTCCTATATGCAACATCTACTTTTCCTGCGACCATTTCCTTTTCTACTTCTTCACACATGTCTTGTAGCCATTTCTCTTTTGCTATTTTGCATTTCCTATTTATTTGATTTCTAAATTGCCTGTACTGCTCTTTTCCTGCTTCATCCTGAGCATTTTTGAACACTCTCCTCTGATCGATTAGCTGCAAAATTTCTTCTGTGATCCAAGGTTTTCAGGCAGCTTGTTCCCTAAAGCTTAATGTTTCTTTGCCAGCTTTCATTATTTCGATCTTTAATGCATTCCATTCGTCCTCGATTGAGCTTCATTCATAGTTACTTCTTAGACCTAAGTAAACCATTTCTGCAAATTTTTCTCTCGTATTAGATTGTTTCAGTTTATTCACTTCCAATCTATTCTTCTTATGCTGCTTCCTTATTCGCTTGAATTTCAGCCTGCACTTCATTACTATCAAATTATGGTCCGAGTCTATGTTTGCCCCTGGGTACGGTTTACAGTCTAGAACTTGATTCCTATATCTCTGTTTGACCATGATATAATCTAGCTGCAATCTGCCTGTGTCCCCAGGACGTTTCCAGGTATATATTCTTCTTGCATGGTTCTTAAACAGTGTGTTTTCCACTACTAGCTTATATCTTTCACAAAATTCTAGCAACCTGCTTCCTCGCTAATTTCTTTCTCCTAGATCTAAACTTCCTACAGTACTCCCCTCTTTTCCTTCTCCCACTATTGCATTCCAATCACCCATGATTATTAAATTTCCCTCCCCTTTCACATATTGGATTAATTCTTTAATTTCAGCGTATATTTTTTCTATTTCTTCGTCATCTTCCTGTGACGTTGGCATATATACTTGTACTAATGTGGTTGGGACGGGCTTAGTTTCTAACCTCAACAAAATAATCCTGTCACTAAACTGTTCATAATAACTCACTCGTTTCCCTACTTTCTTTTTCAATACAAATCCTACACCAGTGACTCCATTGACAGCTTGTGTGCTAATTATCCTGTGTTCCCCAGACCAGAAATTTTGTGCGTCCTTCCATTTAATCTCACTAATCCCAACAACATCTAACTTAAGTAGTTCCATCTCCCTTTTTAAGTTTTCTAACCTACCTGCCCTATTCAGACTTCTAACATTCTACGCTCCGACTCGTAGAATGTTTCTATCCATTCTGATGCCTCCTCCCTGAGCAGTCCCCACCCGGAGATCCATTTGGGGGACTATTTTACCTCCGGAATATTTTACCCAGGAAGAAGCCATCTTGGGAGGATTACATGTCCTCGGGATACCCTTTGGATCTTAAGTGCAGTGGTTTCCCGTTGCCTTCAGCATCCCCATGCCGTTGATTATTACTGATTCATCGGCCTTTAGAGGCCGTTTCCAACTCCAAGGGCAAGAGGGTGCCCTGAACCACTCCCCGCTCTTCCGCCCTCCTTTCGGAGGCCGTTGGCAAGCAGTGGGTGACTCCTTATACCGGGAATCTTTCAGTCGCCAGAGCCTCGTCCGTGCAAACAGGGTGCACCACGTGAAAGAGAGGTTGACATTTGGTTAGAAAAGACTAGTATAGTCTCTCCCAAACCCTTACACTCCGTTATAGAGGATATCACGCTTTTATTTCTGTAATCAATTATCTCGCCAACATTACTTCAAATAACAGATTTCTCGTTAGATAAAATAATCTTTGGTGTACTTAAATTCTGAAGTTCTCTCTAGAAACGTATTCCACTGATTATGTAAGATGAAAAATTTATCACATTGATTTCAGCAAGTTCGATAAAATTAATTAATTTCCTAATTAGTGTTGTCACTTGCTTTAATAGGGCACATTGAACAAGAAACTTATAAGATCAAAAAAATGGTAATTTCATTAGTGTATAATCAAAAATGCAGATCCAATTTTCTACATAGCTTTACTTATTATTCACTTATTTATTCTAACACACTGGTAGTTTTTGCATTCCATCTTCAATGAGATTTGTTGGACTCGTACGAAGCCAGTTACACATGGAGTCTTGCATCACTACGTCGATAGAACATTTCTATCTACATTAGTTTTCGTGTGGATACAACTGATGATAAACTGGACAGTTTAATTGATGGAGATTCGAACCTATATCGTCCCGAATACGACGTCCGACCGTTACTGCTAAGTCAGCTGACTCAGTAATGAATATGCTGCCAAACTAATGAACCTGCCGTCACTGAGCAAAACCACTTTAGAGAAATGTGAAATATTTCATCAATACCACAAGACGAGAACGTGCTTGGATTTAGTGCTGTGTATTGTGTAAGATTTCGCTGTAATTTTTCTGATAGCTTAAATTTTAATCTGTTATTGGATCCTTGGAATACTGACAGATAACATATAGATAAGTTTGAAAACGAAAGATTTCAGACCTCTTGACAGTTACATAAACGCGTGATTTAGCTTGTACATCTTTCAATTGTTGTTTTGATTAAGGATCTTATCATAGTCATCCTGGGAAACAAGTAAGGTAACACAATATTGTCTGAAAGAGGATGGACTTTATATATCTATTGATTCTTGAGATAGTAAAAACCGAGCGTGGTGGGTGAACGGTGAACGTTCTGGCCTCGCATTCGGGAAGACGCAGGTTTGAATCCTCGTAGGGGCATCCAGACTTGGGTTTTCCATGGTTTCCCCAAATTACTCCAGGCGAATGCCGGGATTCTTCCTTCAATAAGGCCATGGCCGAAATTCTTACCGTTCCTTATCCACAGTCCCATCCCGCCTCTAATGACCTTAGCCGTCGACGAGGCGTAAAAAAAAGAGAGAAAGAGAGATAAGTAAATGTTATTCTGAATATTATTTTACTAGCTTTGCCCTATATGCGGTACAATACCTCTTTTTTCTTTACTTATTGGGCAAGCATATACAAAACATGAACATATATAAAATAAATGAAACACGATGATCTTTTGCATTAAAATAAAGGTGAAAAGTTTATTATAGTGCTTTGGAATATTTTCGGCATTTCGTCATCTGCTAAAGCAGACCCGTAGATTTTATCCAGTTTTGATAGTACATAGCACTTACATATTTAAAAAAGAGTGGTCTGTAGGTCTGTTGTGAACGCTTTAAATTTCCATATTTTTTGGCCCAGTCCCATGTTCAAATTCCGGTGGAGGCAAGAATTTTTAAGAGTTGTATGTGACCAATGGCTTAGTACACCACTTTCGGACTAACATCCATGTTTCTTTCTATCTATTGTGATTAACTGTTGCTACTTTTTTGTGTTCTTGTGCAATACGAAATAAATAAAATAAATATGAGATGCCGGATACCACGTTAGTTTCTTACATCAAAACAAATATAAAATACTCTCTACTGTTTCTCGGCGGGTGGGTATGAAAGTTCTGATGTTTTATCCCTTTCGATAGGATTTTAGTAATAATGCTCTATCACCTTCAACTTCGGCAGATATCCCAAACGATGCAAAAAAAGGGACAGCTGCTTCTGTAAATTATTTTTAAAAGGTACGAAGGAGAAGAGCGAGTGCAGTTTCGAAGCGGAATGTGAACAGCAATTTTCACTTATTTTTAAAGCATCTGTGCTCAATGGTCCTTAAGGATCGGATAAAACTATTTTTGAGTTTCAAGTTCGAATTTCTCAGTCAGGAACTGTCCAATCGAAATAGGTCCAACGCCGTTTGACAGGAAATTTCATGGGTTCTGAGAGTATAACTAATATCCCTATCCGCTTTGGCTGATTTCCCTAGCATTTATGAAATATTTTCAAATAATAACAGAGTAGTTTCACGTATAAATTATGTAGACAGTATTTTTCTCGTTTTTATAAAGTAAAAAGAAAACAGTCCATAATCCGAAGATTGATTGGATCTTACCGTAGGGGTATACTAAGCCACTGATCAGACAAGTAACTTAGTCCACATTCTGAAGGATGGTTGGATCTTCCCGAAGGAGGAATACTAAACCATTGTGTAAGAGGTATGATGGCCAATTCATTTCCTTTGGGTCCTACAGCTTAACGTGGAATCTGATCCACGGAAAGATATAGGGTTTGTCAAATTTAGTTTAATTATTTCGTACTGCACAAGAATAAAAAACAGTAATTACATTTAATCACAATAGATAGAAACAAACATTGTTGTTACTACATTCTGATTTCCAACGATTTCAGCCATTCAATTGCTTCTCTTGTTGCTTCGTGAATCTGATGCATTATACTAACGATTCTCATAAGATGGTATTCCATGGAGAATGTAGGGTAACTATTTATTTGAATACTGATTTTGTTTCAGTGAGTAGGAAAGAAATAATACTACTATGGGCACCGAGAATGATGACCTCTGGATTATAGGTCGGTGTCGTCAAGGGAGGTTGTGTGTGTTGATTCTGACCTTGGAGACGAATCGATCACAATGTTGTAGCCGACACAATAAATCAAGATTAATATGTAAAGTAATGTGTAAAGGAAAGATTCCAGTTGTTATTGTTTTATATGTTCATTAAACTACTAAATGCTTAATAATTTAATAATTTATTATAAATCTTAAAGCAAGATAATATGTATATATAAAAATTGTGAAAAGGGAATTATTAGTTAATAGCATCATATGTTTAATTTTTTGTTATTGATTAAATACTAAAAGAATTAACCAAATATGTTGTAGAATATAAGGCAACTCTCATATTAAGAAGTGGCATTAATAAATGGTGTTCAAGGTGACGGGATGTACTAGTGTAATTTAGTATACTACAAAAAACAGTAAACCCATAAGATGTTGTGAACGGTTTGCTGGTGGTTAGCGCACTCACAAGAAGAATTCTCTATCATTCTCCACTTTTACATCCAGTAACTGCATCTACCGTGGCCTGTTCTCACTCGATTCAGTGCCGTCTAGGTTTCCCTATAAAGGTAGAACCCAGGAGGCTGTCGTATATGGTCTTGAATTAGCGCTTGTTTTCAAGGTAGGTATTGTTCCACTCAGCGCACCATTCTTCACCTTTTTTTAAGTTATTTTGGACCAGCACTTCGACGCTGCATATCTATGGTACCTCATATGATCAAACACAAATTCTAAAAATTCCTTTGCACACCGGGATTCGAAACAGGGACCGGAGCAGTGAACGTTTTGGAAGCAAGTCCCTTAAGCTACAAAATATGATATAAATTAAGCAAGAATTTGATGCTATTGGGAGCACAAGAAAACTGTCACAATATGACTTTAGATTCATTGGAAATTAGAAATACAGGCGAATTTATCGTTAGCTTTAATACCTGAAAGCAAAATTATGAAGCAACGCCCAGAGGTATATTTAGCCGTTATCAACATGTGAACAAATGAACGGTGCTTTGAAATTAAGCTCAAAATTAATATATCTGAACGAATGACACTTAAAAGGAATGTACAATACAAGTTATAATGATCTCATACCTAGTTATCATAATACCGAGACTTTACAATGTAAATAACCAATGGCGCCACGAATGGAACAAATATGCCGTTCGAAAATAATTCATATAATTCTGGTAAATTATGCCACTAGCTCAGTGGGGTTTTCATCTACAAAGTCAGAATATGGATCAAAATGAGAAATGAGAAAATGAAACAAAAGTATTGGAGTTTATAACACTTTTTTATTTAACTGTAGAAAGGCGCCTAATGTAATCTCCTAATTAACTTTGGCTTAAAATTACTGGTTTCTTTTTTATTACAGGTTTCCGGATGGTTTGGCGCCTAATACCGTCTATCAACTCCAGCATATAGCATGGAGGTTACTTTAATTTATGCTTTGATTAACCGTCAATTATAGTTCTAGGTCAGGTTGCTACGCTTATTCAATGATAACTGCAATAATTGACGTCCATTATGTATACGAGATGTAACAAGTGTTTAACTGACCAAATAAACATTTGTTACAACTAGTCTTACAATACTTCTACTATTCATGTACTACAGTGATAGTCGCCTTATACACCACAAAAATACAATTCATGCCGCAGCATGCAAAGTATATCACCCGCTCGTTTTATTCGGTCAGCTCAACTTCAACTACTCCTCTGCCCGCGCTAGCAGACCAAAGATCCTACTACTTACTTGTTACAGGTCTAACTAATGATACCCAATGACATTAAATTATTGTTTTATTTTTCTTTTTTTTCTGATCAAAATTATTGTTTGTAAAGCTCGTGAGCAGTAATACATCATATACATGTTATAATATTTTCATAAACGTATATAAATTAGTCAGACTGAAACTACTAATTGAATAATTGTGGTGATAGCATATATCACAAGTTCCAAAAAAAACACAATATAGTGTTAAGAATTACAATCAAGAAGTAATTTGTGATGTTATTATCTATATGAACTGCAATCAGATTTTCATACAAAGAGGTATCATTAAACTAATAACATCATTATGAATATAATAAGAAACAATTTTAAATTTGATGTGCCATACTTAGGTCTTGATATATCCAACTGAGCCCTGTCGGCTAGAAGTAACGCTTAGGCTTGGTGTTTGGTAGGACGCCTTCTTGAATCCCCTTCCGGCCATCCACATTTCGGTTTTCCATGGTTTCCGAAATCACTCCAGGTGAATTCTGGGATTGTTCCTTCAAACGGCCATTGCCGAATTCCTTACCATTCTTTGTCCACAATCTTCTAACCTACAGTTCGACGAGACATTAAGCCTTAAGAAAAATACAAAGATACAACGAAATTAATATTACAAATTAAAATATGTCAAGCGGTGTAAATGCCAACAGAACAAAGTAAACATTAATTGTCAGTTTTCTTGTAACCTGGCAGCTTTGAGATTCTTGTCAGCAGAAATAATCCATAATTAAAAATTAAAATTAAAATAAACCCCCCACGAAACCCATATCATTATAAAGCCTACAATGTAAGCAGTGTCCGATGGAACCCCATCGACAAGGATTACTATCATTAATAAACAAAATATTTTATTTGTAGTTGGAGGACTTTAACGGTAACTGAAAAACTGACAGTAACGACACACTACGTGAGCCATTCAACAAAAAGCTAAAACTAGCTCCCAAATAACAAAATCTGAAAGAGGCTTTCGTAATACTGTAAAATGCGGCAGATAAACCGAAACAGGATGCGGAAATACGGTCTATCTTTGATTTAATACATAAAAAAATGAAAAACTAAACCAGGGAAACAAAAAATTCAATTCAGCATGAAATATTTCAGATGATTATCAGTGCTGATCAAGGATATTACAGCGCCAGACAAGATAATGTTTATTACAACACTACAAAAGCTCCATACATTTCAGTTTGTTGATTTCTTAAACGAAGAATTAGATAACTTCTTTCTCGAAACATTCCATCAATACGCCAACTTCGTGGCCGTTTATAATCATCCAACAAAGCATCTACAGGTATGTATGCTGCACAAGCGTGATAGACTTCTTCCGACATCGCGGAGCACCAAACGAACATAGCGGATAGAGTCGACTTGTCGTTACGGTTACAGTGAGCGTACACACTAGAACCTCGTTACTGTATCCGTTCGGTTACAATTACAGCTCCCTACTGAGTACGCCCAGTGAGGTGGCTCGGTGATCGTCGCGAGCGATACTCGTTTCCTGCGTACACACTAGAACGTGGTTATTGTATCTGTTCGACTACAGTTACAACTCGCTAGTGAGTATCCGGCATTACAAAACACCACTAAAACCACAATGGTGACAAGACTATGTAAAATTGTGGCTTCATCTACTGTGCGCTCACCGTGTTTTGTTTTAAAAGGAATATTCAGTACACTGTGAGCAGCTTTCGGTATTAATGGTAGGTGAAAATAAGTTTTTTGACACTAAAATACTGTCAACTCAGACTGCGATGACGACATCTCGTGTCTCCGACAACAGTAATTTAGTAATAGGTTTTTCTGTATGTTTCTAAAATTATTTAAATGTAGTAGTAAAATAACAACATGTCCTAATAGCATACCGCAAAATTAACTAACATCCAAAATCTCGAATTATTTGTCAACGCTTTCACTTAAAACAACCTTTACAGAGAATAGTCAGAAGTTGCAAATATCGATTTTATCATTATTATTTTAAGTGATAGGTGATCTGTATAACGTCTTCCATTATTTTGATCCTATCGGTTGTACAAACTTAACGTTTTGTTTGAAAACTGTAATTTTTTATTTTCTGTAGGGACACTAATTTTTCTTAAATGTTTATTTTTTTTAATTTTTTTTAACTAAAATGAATGGTATTCAACTACTTTTATACTAACGAAATATAATCCATATTTTCGTTCGTATAGCGAATATGTTAAAATATATCACAATTTTTGTGTGGTGGGTAAGTATCAAGTTGGGATTTTTTTTTTTTTTTTAATGGCATTCGGCAACTGAGGCCATACCGCCTGCACAATGTAATTATTATAGCTTCCAGTGAATCAGTCATCATCTAGTATCTATATTGTACCGCAGTCGGACTCGAAACGGCTACCTTCGGCACGCGGAGCTAGCACTCTAGCCCCTACGCTACCGAGGCCAGCAAGTTTGGATATTCATGTGAATATACCATCGACAGGGTATAGGACAGTGTAAGCGGATGTGTAGGAGGGGGTGAATAAATTTTGGGAGGACATATAGCGATGAAACATTCAGATCGTTCGAATTCATATGACGATGGTAGTGCCGTTCCCGAAAGCTTAGTAACCTGGTCATATGACAAAAAAAAAACTATACTCGGCTCATCATGAACTGGTGGCTCTAGGATGCCAACAATTAGCCACGTTACCCCATCTCAATATCTTCTCCATTTGCTCACTATCTGTACTGATCGCTGTGTCCAGTTAGTAGAAGGTAATATTTCTCCTTCGAATCAAGGGGTTAGACCAGGGAGTGGGAATATAACAGAGTGACCTTGAAACGCGTTAGGAAACTGAACGGAGTATAATTGTTTTGCAAGCGTAACTAATTCAAAGTGATAATAGAATTATTTACCTTGGAGCCTAATGTGGTTCCTAGGTGTTAGGTTAAGGCTAGTAAATTAACAAGCTTAGGAGGCTCAAGTGTTCTGACAGGCAGGGCTCGCCCGACAGCGCGGGGTTGCAGGGCGGCGCGTTGAAGCTGGAATTGGACTCACAGCACAGCGTGGCGGTGGAGCGCAGGGTCGGGATGACCTGCTCGCCCGCGGGGCGCCGGTAGCGAGCCTGCATCGCCTTGGCCAGCGCCACGCCGCCCGCGCTCAGCACCACGGCGGACGCGTTGTACGGCGGCGTCGTCGAGTCTTCGCGCCCGCTCGCGCCGTAGTGGCCGTCCATCTCGCCGCCACGCGTCGTGCCTGCACGAGACCATGTAGTTAATCAGTTGTCAGTACGATAGTAAAACAGATTCTTTGAAACCCACACTTCGTTTGAGGTGGGCTGAAAAGAGCACGTCCATACGTAGTTATACCTATCATTCAATGTTTTAGTAGGGAAAAAACTGTTCGGCCTTAAAGGCTTGTCGAAATCGAAGTAAGTAGAACCGGGAAAAGATGAGTTCAGGGTATGGGAGGACATTGTGCTACTTTTGAAGGAGCCGTGCATGTATTCCAAAGCCATGAAAAACAAAAATATGGGCAGGCGGACGAGGATTTGAGCCCAAATACACCAAAATGAAAGGACCGATAACCACTCACCCTTCAGGCTCGGTGAGACTGTCCTAAAAGATTTAAATTACTTTGTAGAAAGGAAAGGTTATTTATGGAAATTTTTCTAAAAGTCTTGTGATGTGCAGTACAACAGTTTTCGGAAGAAGATTATTTATTTTACTCCATGATACATTTTCACGTCATAATTCCAAATAAAACAAGACATTAATTTGGACAAATACTATTTAGTTTTATATCATCGATCTCTGGCTACAAGAATTTTCGTTATCGCATTTTTCAACTTCAAGCTATACGTTTCTCATAAGTATATATGCTCCTCTCCCAAATGTTTTTGTTTATTTATGAAAGGAGACTCTATTTTAGTTAATAGAAGTTATCTCTAACTAGAATAATGCAACAATGAGGCTCATTAATTTAATTCAGATATCTAAAATCGCAAAATAAAATCTGCTTCCACTTTCACATTACTGATTTCATGGTATATTATGACACAATGTATTCAGCTACAGCAGTGTATCGTGTCCACAAGGATTCGTGGTAACATGAAACGATGGAACATCGTCATAATAGTAAGGAACTTTCAGTTGACAGTAAAATAAACAAATACAAAGTACTTCAAGAATTTTATCCATAGTTTCACAACGCTTCAGGCTAATAAATCATTCCCGTGAGAATTAATTTTGCTGATTGGCAGTGTCAGATAATATGATTTATCTGAAATAAAGTATGTCCATAGTTTCACAACACTTCATGCTAGTCAAAGATTCCATGAGAATTAATTTTGCCGACTGTTCATGTCAGATAAGATGATGTTATCTGAAAAAAATGTTTGTTCTAAGTTTCGCTACGTTTGAGGCTAGTCGAATAATCCTGAGTTCGTTCATAATGCCTTATACGTATAGTATGAATGTCAGTGCTAGAGAATTAAGTTATTAGATACAATGTTTTAGAGGATATCACGCTTTTATTTTTGTAATCAATTATCTGGCCAATATTAATTCACCTAACAGATAATGTAATCTTTGGTGTACTCATATTCTGAAGTTCTCTCTAGAAACGTAATGCACTGAATATGGAAGATCAAAAGTTTCTCTCATTGATTTCAGCGAGTTTGATAGAATTAATTAAATTTTTATTAGTCTTTGCACCAATTTTAAAAGGGCACATTGAACAAAAAACTTATAAGATAAAAAATATTTTAACTTCATTAATGTATAATCAAAAATGCAGATCCAGTTTTCTACATAGCTTCACTTATTATTCACTCATTTATTCTAACACACTGGGAGTTTTTGCATTCCATCTTCAATGAGATTTGTTGGACTCCAGTTACACATGGAGTCTTGGATCACTACGTCGATAGAACATTTCTATCTACATTAGTTTTCGTGCGGATACAGCTGATGATAAACTGGGCAGTTTAATTGATGGAGATTCGAACCTATATCGTCCCGAATACTACGTCGGACAGTTACTGCTTAGTCAGCTGACTCACTAATGAATATGCTGCCAAACTAATGAACCTGCTGTCACTGAGGAAAACCTCTTTAGAGAGAAAACCACAATAATGAAAAATTCGTTCAAATGTGAAATATTTCATCAATACCATAAGACGGCAACGTTCTTAGATTTAGTGTTGTATATTGTGTAAGTTTCGATGTTATCTTTCAGATAGCTTAAATTTTAATCTGTTATTTGATTCTTGGAATACTGACAGATAACATATAGATAAGCTTAAAAACGAAAGATTTCAGACCTCTTGACAGTTACATACACGTGTGAATTAGGTCGTATATCTTTTCAAGTGTATTTTTTTTCTTTTTTTCTTTTTTTTAAAAAGATCTTATCATAGTAATGCTTTGGAAATAAGTGAGGTTACACAATATTGTCTGAAAGAGGATGGACTTTATATATCTATTGATTCTTGAGATAGTAAAAACCGAGCTTGGTGGGTGAACGGTTAACTATATGGCCTCGCATTCGGGAAGACGCCGGTTTGAATCCTCGTCCGGGCATACAGACTTGGGTTTTCCATGGTTTCCCCAAATTACTCCAGGCGAATGCCGGGATTCTTCCTTCAAAAGGCCGTGGCCGAATTCCTTACCGTTCCTTATCCACAGTCCCATCCCGCCTCTAATGACGATAGCCGTCGACGAGGCATATAAAAAAGAAAGAGAGAGATAGTAAACGTTATTATGAATATTATATTATTACCTTTGCCTTATATACGTTTTAATGCCTCTTATTTCTTCAATAATTGGGCACGCATATATAAAACATTCACCTAAACAAAATAAATAAAACATGATGATTTTTTGCATTAAAATAAAGGTGAACAGTTTATTCTAGTGCTTTGGAATATTTTCGGTATTTCGTCATCTACTAAAGCAGACCTGTAGGTTTTATCCAGTTTTGATAGTACATAGCACTCCCATATTTAAAAACAGAGTGGTCTGTAGGTCTGTTGTGAACGCTTTAAATTTCCATATTTTTTGGCCCAGTCCCAGGTTCACCAAATCTCGTAAGAGGGCGTTCCCTGGAGGTTGTAGGGTAACTATTTATTTGAATACTGATTTTGTTTCTGTGAGTAGGAAAGAAATAATACTACTCTGGGCACCGAGAATGATGATCTCTGGATATAATTTGGCGTTTTCAAGGGAGTTGAGTATGTTGATTCTGACCGTGGAGACGAGTGGATCACTTTTTTTTTAACTGCTTTACGTCTCTTTTTAACATCGAGGTCTTTTAGAGACGGGAAAGGATGGTGGGCAGGGATGGGGGCAAGGAATGGGGAGGAATTCGGTTATGGCCTTTTCGAAGGAAGCATCCCGGCATTTGCTGGAGTGATTTGGGAAACCATGGAAAACCCAAATCTGGATGCCCGGACGGGGATTCGAACCTTCGTCCTCCCGAATGCGAGGCGAGAACGCTAACCGGTACACCGCCCCGCTTGGTGAGTGGATCACAATGTTGTAGCCGACTCCATAAATCAAGATTAATATGTAATGTGTAAAGGAAAGATTCCAGTTGTCATTGTTTTATATGTTCATTAAACTACTAAATGATTAATGATTTGTTACTAATCTTAAAGTAAGATTAATATGTATATATAAAAATTATGTGTGGATAAAAAGAATAGAGAAGTATTAGTTAATAGCATCACATGTTTAATTTTTTGTTGTTGATTAAATACTAAATGAATTAACCAAAAATATTGTAGGATATAAAGCAACTCTTGTATTAAGAAGCGACATTAATAAATGGGTTCAAAATGACGGCATGTACTAGTGTAATTTAATACACTACAAAAAACAGTAAACCCATAAGATGTTCTGAACAGTTTGCTGGTGGTTAGCGCACTCACAAGAAGAATTTTCTATCATTCTACACTTTTACATCCAGTAACTGCATCTACCGTGTTCTCACTAGATTCAGTGCCGTCTAGATTTCCCTATAAACGCAGAACCCAGGAGGCTGTCGTATATGGTCTTGAATTAGCGCTTGTTTTCAAGGTAGGTATTGTTCCACTCAGCGCACCATTCTTCACCTTTTTTTAAGTTATTTTGGACCAGCTCTTCGACGCTGCATATTATGGTACCTCATATGATCAAACACAAATTCCTAAAAATTCCTTTGCACACCGGGATTCGAAACCGGGACCGGAGCAGTGAACGTTTTGGAAGCAAGTCCCTTAAGCTACAAAATATGATATAAATTAAGCAAGAATTTGATGCTATTGGGAGCACAAGAAAACTGTCACAATATGACAATTTTTAGATTCATTGGAAATTAGAAATACAGCGAATTTATCGTTAGCTTTAATACCTGAAAGCAAAATTATGAAGCAACGCCCAGAGGTATATTTAGCCGTTATCAACATGTGAACAAATGAAATGTGCTTTGAAATTTAGCTCAAAATTAATATATCTGAACTAATGAATGACACTTAAATCGAATGTACAATACAAGTTATAATGATCTAATACCTAGTTATCATAATACCGAGACATTACAATGTAAATAACCAATGGCGCCACGAATGGAACAAATATGCCGTTCAAAAATAATTCATATAATTCTGATAAATTATGCCACTAGCTCAGTGGGGTTTTCATCTACATAGTTAGAATATGGATCAAAATGAGAAAATGAAACAAAAGTAGTGGAGTTAAAGACGCCTAATGTATTCTCCTAATCAATTTTCGCTCAAAATTACTGGTGTATTTTTATTACAGGTTTTTGGACGGTTTAGCCCCTAATACCGTCTATCGACACCAGCATATAGCATGGAGGTTACTTTAATTTATGCTTTGACTAACCGTCAGTTCTAGTTCTAGGTCAGGTTACCACTCTTAATCAATGATAACTGCAATAATTGACATCCATTATGTATACGAGTTGTAACAAGTGTTTAAATAACCAATTAAACACTTGTTACAACTAGTCTTACAATACATCTACTGTTCATGCACTACAGTGATAGTCGCGTTATACACACAAAAATACAATTCATGCCGCAGCATGCAAAGTATATCGCCCGCTCGTTTTATGCGGTCAGCTCAACTTCAACTACCCCTCTGCGCGCGCTAGCAGACCAAAGATCCTACTACTTACTTCGTACAGCTCTAACTAAACATACCCAATGACATTAAATTATTGTTTTATTTTTCTTTTTTTTCTGATCAAAATTATTGTTTGTAAAGCTCGTGAGCAGTAATACATCATATACATGTTATAATATTTTCATAAACATATATAAATTAGTCACACTGAGACTACTAATTAATAATTGTGGTGATAGCATATATCACAAGTTCCTAAAAAACACACAATAAAGTTTAAGAATTTCATTCAAGAAGTAATTTGTGATGTTATTATCTATATGGGCTGCAATCAGATTTTCATACAAAGAGGTATCATTAAACCAATAACATCATTATTAATATAATAAGACACAATTTTAAATTCGATGTACCATACTTAAGACTTGATATAACCAACTGAGCCGTGTGGGCGAGAAGTAACGCTTAGGCTTGGTGTTTGGTAGGACGCGGTCTTGAATTCCCTTCCGACCATCCACATTTCGATTTTCCATGGTTTCCGAAATCTCTCCAGGTGAATTCTGGGATTGTTCCTTCAAACGGCCATGGCTGAGTTCCTAGATGTTCTTCGACCAAAAACTCCTGACCTACATTTCGACGAGACATAAAGCCCTAAGAAAAAAAAGATACAACGAAACTAATATGTGAAACAACTTTAAAAAATCCGTGGTCAAAGATGTATAACGTTTGAATTGATTCTAGGTTCTCATGTTCTTTTGCTTAACGAAGGGTTGCCTTGAATATTTGGCTAAAATTATCGCCAATGTCTGACATATGCGGACTCTATTTCTTGACGTGATTAACTGTTCTGCTTATTGCCCCAGTTGTGCATGCCCAGTAACTTTTCTCGTCCTGAGATGAAAAGATGCTTTCTGATGACGTAGCTGAGCTCATTTTGTAACTTAACGCAGTGGATCTAAAGTCATACTAATCCTATAACGGCGGGTCGAAGAGATCAAGAATAGCTTGAAAGAGGTGTTGAAAGAGCTGTATGTTCATATGTAATCGTAGGTTTTCCTGGCGAATCTGATACTTGAATATCTCTCTGGAAGGCGGCAGGATCAATAGTTCTAAGAATTTCCGACGGCGTAACGTACCATGATCTTCATGTTGCGTCAGCTGACCGGTGGTTGAGCTCAGTGCAGGACGCGTCTGATGGGCCGGACATGCCGGGTCGGTATTAATCCCCTTCGACCCATCCCCTTCACTTCCGCCGCGGCACTCCGATAGTGGTGGTGAAGGTGGTACGCTCCGACGCGTGGATCGTCAGTCTGTATGTCACCTCCGTCGCGCACTGTGCCTTGTCTCAGGTGTTTGCGGGAGCTTCTTCAATGCAGGGTTCAAGCTTGGCTTAGTTGGAACCCGTTATCTTTGTTGATGAGGTTATCGTTGAACTACGATCAATTGATCCGATCGCATGCTCGAGAGATCTTCAAACAAGTGTATGGTCATTATAAAGAGAAAATTTAATTAAACATAACATATTTAAATTTGTGTCTAATAATGTTTATGGTGATAATAATAGATTAATAATAACTCTTTGTATGGAAATCTGAATGCGTTTTTGAAATTTTATAACTCAGAGGTTGGCTAACTGATTCTTGAGGGAGAATAATTCGATTTGCAGACTATGCTTTCTCCGGCTCAAACTGTTAGAGACATGTGCATCCTTGTTTGCTGTTGCTATTTACCAGGTGTAGAATTGCCGTAGTGTTTTGCATAAGAGTGCAACGCGCATGGTGTTTACTTAGATGACGTCATCGATGTATGGATTTCTAAAACAGATTGGATATCAATAAAATGGAACCCAGCAAGCGTCACTGGATCTCAAACACAATGAAAATTTTAAAAGAATCAGTGCCTAAATGTGAAAATGGCTTAATGTGAATAACAAATGGTGTTCTAATATACAAATAATTAAAATAATTGTATCTTTGAATTAAACAACTTAAGTTTGTTATGTGATTTAATGTCATTCCGCATTATTCCGTTAGTCTAAAAATGAGGTAGTGAAATTTCTCCCATTAATAACAAATGAGCATCCTATCAGGAAACTACAAAAAAAATCTTACGAAAATATGGCGGACGTAGCTCTTTATAATCTGTTTATTTATTATTACAACTTAAACTGGTTGAGCTCAAAAATTTTGGGGACAACGATCCTATCGTCATGGCTGTTAACATCAATTCTATGAGCATCAATAATCTCACAGTTATTCCTCACAAAATTCTTTTTGTGAACGTAGCAAGACAGGTACACACTGATTTTTAAACACTAAACTTTTGTCTCCCAGCGAACTACTAAAAGCTAAAAGACACTAAAAAAATTATGAGGTGTCATCCAAATTGTTGATTGTTTTACTGTATGTGCCCACTGTAATGCTGCTCTTCATCAAGCAGAATGATTACATTGGGATATTTGTGCGAGCTATCAATGGATATCTCAATCTGCTCAAATATAAAATCGTATTTACTGCATTACTAGATAAAGCGATTTAAAATGAATATACTTATCTGTTTAACATAATGTTTGAATATATTTCTTCTTTTCTCTCCATTTGTCTCTTTGTTACACTGTTCTTGATTTATTTGTGAGTTTTTAGAAATCTGTCTTAGTTGTTTAAAGACAATGCAATCCCAAATAGGGGGAATTTATAGTTTGTAATAATGGAAGATGGATTCGAAATATAGGGTGTGAGTGTCAGATTCTTAGAGTGTGACATTTCAACTATCCGTTAATCGATTCCATTTTGTTTTAGTTAATAACTCTTCTGAAATGGAGCAAATTATGCTGAGTTAAGTTTACTTGTTTAGACATTTCGTGTCACATTAAATAAAGATCGAGATTTAAGATAGGTATGACTTGCATTATTTACGACGGATATTCGTCAGATTTAATCCGCTCTTTATGAAAAGAATAAAGAAAAAATTTTTACTGCCGAAAAGCATTTTACATATTTAGTGGTCTTGCACGTTTGTTTATAGCTGTTGTCATTGCCATCAACTGAGAAGCATATTACGTGCTCCTAGATTTGTGAGAATCCAACTTTGTATTTTCGGGAGTAACGATATTTCCAATGCATTTTTGCTACGCAAGGTATATACATCAAAAGTAATTAAACAAAAAAGAAGCTAAACAAGTGAACGCACACGTCATGTAACATTTTATTCATTCGTATTGTCTCCTTTTAATTTCAATTCAAATTACAGTGGCGATGGTTTAGTCCAGGATTGCCGTCTATCCTCAGACTCAACATGTAATTTAGAGCATCATTTGATCACCCATCTTTAGCTGGCTATTCATGTTCCCTTGCCTGGGTCTCGAGGAGGTCAAACAGCGCCTACAGCCGATCCATCGACATCTGCGAAATATTGGCGTCATCTGTTCGCTAGAAGACGCACCACTTTGTAGTGCTTATGCCCGAAGCAGCTAACGGCAGCCGCGTTCCTCAGGGTAACCCAATCTTCAGCAGTACGACTGCACCCAGTTCTTCAGGAGTGTACACTTCGTACGATTGCGCCCTGCTAAGCCGTTATGGCTGTGCTGCATCTCGATGATACGTACACAACATTTGCTCCAGAAAACGGTACTCTGAATACAGTCATAACGCTTGAGAGTTAATTTTTGTAAAATAGGAGGTACTAATGACTGGTACACTTTGATCAGTCTTGCAAACAGCATTAACTGAAGGAGTAAGATGTGGATTCAGACCGCACTGTATAGATTTATTTCAGTGGAATATTATCACAAGATAAATTTATTTAGTCACTTGCTATGGTACATTTGCAACTATGTTAGTAAGTAAATATTGTGTCGCTTTAAGATAGTATAAATGATCGATTTCTATTTGCAAAAAAATAGTAATTAATGTCTCAAATACTTAGGTATTTTACTATTCCGTAAATTCCATGATCTTAATCCCATCCTTTCTCATCTGGTTGAATTCTCACATACAGTAAAATGTAAATGTTATATCCTTGCTAAAGGCAATTGCAGAAATTGTTTTCACATTATTAGCTTACTTATAGCTATGACTGTTGTGATGAGTGACACAGAAGAAGCTAGTTGTTCTATATTCAAGAAAAAGTGAGATACCGGCAAGAATTACCGAAAGTAAATAAAATCGGGAAAAACATTTATTTTTAGAAAAGTGGTTGAATGAAGATTTTTTTTTTTTCAAAGTGGATACTATCAATGAAAGAGGACAATTCAAAAACTAGGTGTAAGGCTTGCAAAGTTGTTTTGTAACTTGGTAAACCACAGTGAAAGTCAAACACTTGAAGAATAACAATACAAAACAGATTATACTAGGATTTTTATTTTTATTGTGTGTTGGTAAGTAATTGTGGAGCCCATGGATCAATGACTTAGCCAAGGACCTCTCACTCTGAAAACCGCGGTTTGGATCGCGGTGTTTGCTGAAGTGGAATTTCTAACAAAATACCGTGAAAGGGGATCAGAAAGGCGATTCGACCTGGTACATCAGATCTTCTCATAATTTTGCGGTGTTATGGTTTGATATTATTTCAGTTATGTGAATTACATATGCAAATCTATATTCTTAACTTTTTTTTCCTTTCAGATTTTCAAACCAAAGCCAGAAGAAACCTGAGCTACGGTAGTAGACATAATATTTATTTTATTAGTTGCGGATCGTAATTTTAGTTTCACGGTGATCAGACATATTGTAAATGTTGTAAAGCTAAATTTTAAGGATTCAGCTATTGCAAAAAATGTTCAAAAAACGCATAAAGTTTATAGGTATAATTCGAAATGTTCTATGGTCAAAAATCAAGGGCGATGTAACTAACGAACTCAAAGACAATGCTTTTTTGGTCCTCACAGATGGATGTACTGATATCGGTAATACTAGGTGGTTGAGTATTTTAGGAATGAAAGAAGAAACCTCCAACCTCAGATAGGTCACACCATTTCCTACTATATATATATATATAAATAAAAAATTATTTTAGTAAAAGTTCGAGTTAGTGATTCTTTTAAAATATTTTTTCGAAACATGGGTCTTTCCCAGTTTATTCCATGCCACATCTACAAATAAGGACTTTTGAAACCTGTTTTTTTTTTAATATACTCAAATGATATTTGAGTGATATAAAACAATATTTTTTCTTTAAACGTTAGAAAATTTTATAGAAAACAAAACAATATCGTAGCAGTTTTTAATGTAATTGGCATGATCCGCTTAGTACATTTTTCTTACACAAGAGGCTGTCAAAGTCAGCCGTTTTTATAAATTTGAATACACTTTTTACATAAGATTTTTTAAAGTTTTTTTTAACGTTTTAAGAAAAAATACATTTTTTTAGATGACTCAAACATCCTTGAGTAAATTTTAAAAATAATATGGTTTAAAAAGTATTAATTTGTAGAAATGGCACGTAATAAACTGAAAAATGTCACATGTTTCGAAATTTTTTAAAAAAACATCGGTATCTCGGAAATGATGAGACTTTTACTAAAATAAAAATTTGTTATATAGTGGGACATGATGGGACCTATCTTCGGTTGCAGGGTTGTCCTTTGATTCCTGGACAGAACAAGTAAATGTTGAATAACATACTATGGAAGTATTAGCAGAGTGTAGTGAAATGGACATGGAGAAATTCAGACAAGTCTGTGTCAAGTTTTACCAAAAATATGTCGTTGAATCTCTCAAAAGGTATCCAATTAACGACCAACCTTTTAAGAATATGCTATTTCTTGTTTCAAATAATGTACTGAACCAAAGTATAGTGAAGAAATATGATGTTTCGGAAATTCGACAAGATTTAGTCTAGAATTAACGAACAGGAAGTGGCAAAAGATCTTTATAGCTCCCATGAAGAAAGCACAAGCCGACAAATGTGAGAATTATCGCACCATTAGTCTAACATTACATGCTTCAAAATTACTGACCAGAAAAATATACAGAAGAATGGGATGGATAGTAGAAGACATAGTAGGTGAAGATCAGTTTGCGTTTAGGAAAAATCGCGGTACAAGGGAAGCAAGCAATTCTGGCTTTAAGATTAATACTTGAAGGGCACATCAAGAAAAACAAAGATACTTTTATGGCATTAGTTGATTTATAAAAAGCTTTTGATAATGTTAGGTGGGACAAGATGTTCAAAATTTTAAAGCGGTCAGGTCTAAACTATCGATATAGAAGAATACTTTATAAACTATATAAGAATCAAGTGGCTGTAATAAAAGCAGAGAATCATGAGAGACAAGCATCAGTTAAAAAGGGTGTGAGACAAGGCTGTAGTCTATCCCCGTTAATATTCAACTTGTATGTAGAGGAAGCAATAGAGAAATTTAAAGAAAAATTTCCATGTGGCATAAGTGTTCAGGGAGAAAAGAATCAGTATGCTACGATTTGCTGATGACATTGTCTTGTTAGCAGAATGGACTGAGGACATTGAGAAACTACTGAATGGCATGAACCAAATACTTACTGAAGATTTTGGACTGAATATAAATCAAAGCAAGACTAAAGTGATGAAATGTAGCAGGAATGAAGCCAATACTAGTAGATTAAATGTAAAAATAGGATCGGATGAAATTGAAGAAGTAAGTGAATTCTGTTACTATGGAAACAAAATTACAACCGACGGCCGAAGCAAGAATGACGTTAAAGCAGAATAGCACTACTAAAAATAGCCTTCATGAAAAAGAGAAATCATTTAGTTTCAAATATTGATCTAGGAATCAGAAAAAACATTTTGTGTGGAGCACAAAACTCTATGTGTGGAGCACAGCACTTTACGGTAGCGAAACATGGACTTTAGGAATACCGGAAAGAAGGAAAATTGAAGCATTTGAAATGTGGTGTTACAGAAAAATGCTGAAAATTATGTGAACAGACAAAGTAAGAAATGAACGAGTTTTGGATATGATGGGTGAGGAAAGAAGTTTGTGGAAGAAGGTTACAGAAAGAAGAGAAAGGCTGGTTGGTCATATTTTGAGACATGCAGGATTGGTTAATTTGCTGGTGGAGGGAACAGTCGAAGGTAAGAACTGTAGAGGAAGACAGAGATTAGAAAATATGAAGCAGATAATTGAGCACGTGGGTTGTAGGGGTTATGTAGAGATGAAGAGGTTAGCACAAGATAGGAAGGGATGGAGGATGGCATCAAACCATTGGAAAGACTGATGACAGCTAAAAAACTATTTTTCAGTAGAAGAAAAAGTAAGATTTGTTAGAGTCAAAAGGTGTTTTTGGATTCTGTTGTGTGTTATGTAAAGCTAAAACTGTTGAAGCAGAGTATGTTTTTCCAAATATTTGCAAGTTAGCATAATTATTATTAGGGTTTCCGCATGAAAATTCAGAAGTAAAAAAGCATTTCTCTGTGGTGGGCAATATAAAGAGCAAAAAAAATAAATAAAAAATAAAGCTTGAAACCTCAAACAGGGATCTGTTATGAGAGAAATTAGATTTGCAAACTGAATACAGTTGTTGTTTGACCTATCCAATTACTAATTATCATCTCAAGAAAACTGGTAAGTGTATTTATCAGTTTAAAAAAAGTGGAACTGAATTCTTTGCCTTACCTGATGAAGACTGACTGAAACTGCATTTACACTGTTCTTTTGCTTTCGCCTGCAATTATTAGTAAATAATGTTTGTATATTGCCAAAAAAGTTAAATCATTTAATCCTTCAGTATTGTCTTTGTTCTGCACTTACATGATTAAAGCGGTTAATGAATTCGCTCTTATTTTTTAAAAATATTTATTGGTGTGATAAAAATAATGTCTTCTGTGTTGCTGCTACTATATGTACTACGACGACAACTGTGTAAATCTTCACTCATCCTCTACTCGACTTCCACGCTGGCAGTTACTAACATTTCTATTCAGAATTCACTTCCTACATTTAACAAGAGATTTCATCATGATAGGTAAGTTTTATTGATATTCTTTGCGACAATTATTTATTTGTAGCGGACTTATGATATCCCGTAGCGGAATGTAGCGGTATTCTGTCTTGCCCATAGCGACTTTCCGTCTTTCCGAGATGGCAACACTGCTTCAGAAGAGGATAAAGATCTAAACACTTAAGATTATACTCCAACATCGAAATTCTTGGGGCCTTATAAAAGCCTTAAAAAATACTAAGACACCGGCAAAACCAATAACTACCGACGATGTTCTAATCTTCGAACGACTAAAAAAAACACAGAGATCCTGGTTGACTATTTCGAAGAACAATATGCAACTCCCATAATACAACAAACGGAAGAAAAGGAAGAACAAGGAGAAAAAATCAAAGAATCTGGTTCCACATTCCTAAAAGAAGACATAGGAGAATACAGTGACTTGGCTACCTCGACTGAAATAAGGAATGTCATCAGGAAACTCAGAAACAGCCCCAGGAGAGATTAAGTAACAAACTGTCAATTGAAACACTTGTCTGGAAAGGGAATAGTATTATTAGTGAGAATAGTGAACAGCAGCTTGAGAAAAGCCTACTTCTCTGCAGGCTGGAAAAGAGCAAAACATAATTCCAATCTTTAAAGCTGGGAAAAATTCATCCTTGCCGGTAAATAATAGACCAATCAGCCTGTTCAACTCAACAAAAAAAAAAAAGTGTTGGAAAAAGTTGTGTTAGAAAAAATACAGAAGAAAATGGCTGAACAGAATACCATTCGAAAATAATTGTGTTTAGTTAAATGCAGAATTGTCAATAATTGTCGTTTCCCTGCATCCGCTGGCATGAAGTGAACCAACAACTGAAATGAAATGTAACTCATATTTTGTTTGACTACAGTTTTAAATTCAACCTTAAAATCAATGCCGAACTATACAGGGTGACATACTGACTGCCATTACGAAGCAGTGCCTTCCGAGAATCAAACAATGTGCGCCTAACAGATAACCGAGAATCAAAGACGCCGCAGTTTAAGGTCGTCTTCACACGAAGCAACTCAACTGATTAGTAACTCGAGAAACCAACCAGTCACTTCCAATGCTATTGAATGGAGCGCCACAGGCAGCGCAACTAGTTACTAACCAATTACCAACCAGTTCGTAATAAGTTCCTGGCAACTCAGCATGTCAGTAACTAGGCGATTTCAGTTGCTAGTTGCCCAGTGATTATTCGATATGGAAGAACAACAACTGAATATTTTATTCGTGGGGGAAGTTAAAAACATGCCGTTTTATACAATTTCCTGCACCCGGGGTATTCAAATATGTAGAGATGTGCATTATTCATGTATTTAAAATGAAAATACAAAATACGTATTTTCATTGTGTATTTAAAATACCGTGATATGAAAATCATTTTCTATTTTATTTGAAATAGTTTTTCAAACATATTTTCTGTTTGCAAAAAGCAATTCACTTTTCTTATTTTTCCATACTTTTTATTTAATATTGATGTTATACCTCATGAATGTTGATTTATGGAAGCAATTATTTAACAATGGGAAGATAACGATTCTGACTGTATGATGTCACAAATTCTTCCATCCCCCCAAGAGCTGCAAGATCAACCATAACCACTACTCTCCACTCAAACTGCTGAAATTTCTCATCGGAAAGGAACATTGCCTGAACAATCATCATGACATATAAACAAGATGCATTCTGTGAACAACGACGAAGTGGACAAAGCATTCATTGTTTCCTTCAGGCCAAAAAAAAAATTAATGAAAAGCTTTCAAGAACCGAGAGGCTAAAAGTGTTCTTGTGAGAATGCTGCCTGCTCTGCTGACAATGACTGACGAAGAGGTGCGAAAATTCAAGCGTAGGCCTTGGATGCTGTTGATGACATTTTGTCAACATGTATGATCACGTCGCCTCAAATCCCATTTTCCTCTCGATCAACAACTCCTTCAACGATTTCGGTACTTCCTTCTGAAACGCCTGACGGGCCACCGCTCTCGAATCTCTCAGCGGTCCCTCGCGAGTAGCTGGATCACAAACCGCGTATTATTAAGCTGTTCATGAAGCCTTGAGCCCTGACATGTAGCAGCATAACACTATGTAACATAAAAGCTAAGATTTCTTACCCGAGAGAAATCAATATCTTTTCCTCAGCATCCACGCATTTCCTTATGACTTCCTCCACCCTCACCCCCCCCCCCTCCCCCTGTATAGCTGGGCAAATTATTTACACCAGTTCTTTAGACATACGGTAGAATGCTAAAAATTTAGCATCTGAAAGTTGGAGTTCTTTAGCAGCAAGAAATATCGGTGGTGGAAATTTTTTTGCATATTCCGATAAACCCAGGATCTTCTTCACATTTTTTACGTTCTATTCCGATAATAATAATGCAGTACGACAATTTCAATGCCGGAATCTTCACTAGCACCACCATTGTCAATGGCAGCAGAGATGCGCACAGATCGAGACAATGGTTCTCTTTTGAGGTTGCCTCGTGTATGGAGCCGCGTAAGCAACCAGTTACTAACTAGTTTAGTAACTCCAATCACCAACCAATTCCGTTTCTTTTGAGTTGCCTCGGGGGCCTAACATTTAGGTCTAAAACAGACGAGGCGTCTTGCGCCGCACGGCGGTCGAGTCGACGCATGGTCCATAGTAATTAAATAGGGCAAAAACAGACGACGCCGCGCGGCGCATGGTTCCAGGGCCACTACGTCTGTTTTGAACACTCTTCGTGGAGGCGGCGCTACGCGTCGACACAGCCAAGTGAAGAAAATGAATTAGAAATGGAGAGTTTTTCCCCTTATTATGTTCCCATTTTAGTGTTCAAATCTAAAACACTTAATATGCGGTTATATTATACACATAATGGTTAGAAAGTGATAATATTGGAAAGAATGTTCTATTATTCGTTGGTAAATGTCTGGCATATCTTAGCATATGATATTTTTAATGAAAGCAATTGGTTATGGAAAAATTGAATTTTATATAAAAATTAAATTTTAAACATGATGTTTCATTTGATGACTGTGAAACAATATTAGAAGTTCTAAATTAAAAAAAAAAAAAGATTACCAAAATGGGCTCTAAAATTACAGTATCAAAGAAAATATAGATAAAAGTAAGAGATTGTAGTGAATGTACCGACATAGCTACAGGCCGAAAATGGCAGCATATTTTAAAATTTATAAAGTTGATTTAAGATTATTTTAGTCCCACCCTCTATTCCCACCACTTCGGCAATCACAGAAAAGATATTTTCAGTTATGAACATGAAATAGAGAGAAGCAGAACGAGTATCTCATTAAAACAAAAAATGAGCTTCTGATCTATCTTAATTTAAAAATTTGAATAAAATATAGAATATGACACTTTTACTGTAAACAAAAAATTGTTAAAATGTGCAGGAAGTGAAAAAAAAAGTTTTTATCAAAATAAATAACTAAAAAACATATCTTCTTTGTCCTTTTCTTACTCTAAAATTACAGTATCAAAGAAAATATAGATAAAAGTAAGAGATTGTAGTGAATGTACCGACAGAACTACAGGCCGAAAATGGCAGCATATTTTAAAATTTATAAAGTTGATTTAAGATTATTTTAATCCCACCCTCTATTCCCGCCACTTCGGCAATCACAGAAAAGATATTTTCAGTTATGAACATGAAATAGAGAGAAGCAGAACGAGTATCTCATTAACACAAAAAATGAGCTTTTGATCTATCTTAATTTAAAAATTTGAATAAAATATAGAATATGACACTTTTACTGTAAACAAAAAAATTGTTAAAATGTGCAGGATGTGAAAAAAAATGTTTTTATCAAATTAATTAACTAAAAAACATATCTTCTTTGTCCTTTTCTTACTCTTTACAAAAAATTATCTATTTTTGTAAGTGTACTATATTTTTGTAGCTCATTCTAAACAGCACTATAACCAGCCGAAAAAATATTGGTAACCCATTTAGAGGCGGCGGCCGCCGCATGGTCGCCGCTCGAAAATTCGCCTCGTATGCATAGTCATCCCATTGACATAAGAAGATATGTTACATTTAATCTCAACAAAGGAAATTTATGATCTTTAAAAAAATCACGAAGCAGAAGTGATGAAAGTGACTTTGTGTGAAACATGCTCAGAGATATTTCATACTTTAAATGTAGAATATTGTCTTGTATTGGAATTTTAAAGACTTGGAAGATAAGCAAATTTTGACTCTCTCTTCATTAATTATTGTTTCTATCTCTGAGTTGGCGAGTCTCCAGATTTTTATACCCAATCTCCGGAATTTTAGCGGCCATTTGCGACTATTCAAAGTCACAATGTTGACATCACTGAACATAATTAGTAAAGAAAATGAATTCATTAAATCGCTCGCTTTTTATTGAGAGTCAATGGACTAGCAGACCGTTTTTGAGATTACTATTTATCAGATAGCATCTATATCCCAAGAGAGCATTGCAGATCGAATTTGCGTTAGATGATCGCTACTAGGAGTTTCATTAAAACAGCGCCTCGATGGTGGATATAGGCAGGCCAAACAGTTTAAAAATTTTAATTTCCTTATTACAAATACTGTAACTATTAAGGTTGATTAAAGCTAAAGGGAAATTATTTAACGTATTAAGATAACTTATTTAAAAGATGTAATTTCAATGTATCAAACAATTTGTATGACCATAAAATCAATAAAACAATATCATGTTAACGTCAATTTAGAATTGTTTAAATGATTTGAACAATGTTTTGATACGCGGAGAAGTAGCTGTTATTGTATACACCACTAGGTTAGTTACTTTTTAATTTTGCTGGTATTCAGGATGACGAAAGAAAAAAAGTAAAAGCCAAATTATTTCAAATCCGTTTGTTTTTCTTTCCTTTCTGATTTTCTACTCAATTTAGATAGTATTTATTCACAATTTCAGGTCTTTGCACAATATCTTCGCTGAATATAAGGCAAGCCTTGTTTAGACATATTCTATCAGTGCAATGAAAATGGGATGTTATAAGGAATGGACATTCGACTTCCAGCACTTTCGCCCTGTAATTTTCCTCCAGTACTAATTTTACACTTTGAGCAGTGAATGAGTTCTCGAAAGAATGGGTTAGAGTTAAGCCATTATCTTCTTTGATGAGGAAAAGACACCAGGTACTGGACCGAATCTTGGCTTTAGGATCATTAATTAAAGTATATCAGGATGTAAAATGTTGTGTTAAATCTTTACATCTTCACAAGCGTTTCTGCTCAGAAATTCCAAAACAGTATGTTAGGTTACTTCTTCATATGTCCGTGAATGGGCCGCTAAAAGCCGATTTAAAAATCAGCGGTAATGTAGCTGAAATAAGAATACAATTATTTCATGTTGTTTAGCTCTTTCTAAGGTTCTGTAATTGTAGCTAATTTTCAACATTATATCTCATCCATCTACACTATTATCAATCTGTTAGCGAGCTGCATCTATCTCAGGGTTATAGAAAACGCCAATTTGGATTGGGTTTTCATAGTTTGAAAACTTATGGTCTAGATTAAAAGTCTACGGTGTTTGCTATTACTCCAAGTGACCGGAGCGCGCGGAGCAGGAAATGATAAATCGTTCGTGTAGAGAACAGATAAGCACCACAGATCATACTGCATCTCATATGAATACTCCTTTAGGGGGTACCCACCAAAGGTCACTCTACAACAGAGATTAACACTTCATCGTTTGGGTTCTGGTAATACTGTTTATATTTATTTCCTTCGATTTCTAAACTAAAGTTAAAATGAACTGAAATAATTAATGAAAATACTACATTAAAGATTAAATCTGCAATGGAAGTAACGAAATTGTGGAATTTTATTTAAACGTTCATGATTATCTAACAATAGAAAACTAATAACTACTCAAACGAAGTCGGTGCAAGCTAAGGAGAATGAAAAATGCTAATCATTTTATAAAAATAATAACAGAATACATGCCAGTTTAAACGTGACAGATGGAAAATGTAATTCATATCTTACATAGTGTAGAAACACTATTTAGCTAAAACTGTCGTTATACACGCTGTGATGATATTCAAGTCCATCACAATTTATGACGAAAATGTAACCTAACGAAAATGAGAGGAATTCTACAGTTAATTTTTTACTTATTTCTTTCCTAATAAGCCATTATCAATTCGTTTTAAAATCAAACATCCTTTAATACGATAGACTCATCTTTATATATAAAGGTGAATGTATGCTTGTTTGTTTGTTCTTTCATACAAATCCACAGATTTCATCCTATCTCGATGAAATTTTGCACACTTATCCTTTGAAACAAGGAGAAAAATAATGTCTACATTTAGTTGAAAAATTATCTGTATAAATAACACATGTTGTCTCATTACTTCGAAATACGGCGATAGACAGACACGTTGAATTTGGACGTCTCCGTACCGTGTTTCTGTGTAGTGGACTGGCAGCTCAGTGGTCGTTCGCTGCTAGCGGCCGCCAAGTGCGGAGAGTGGTCGAGAGCGAGTCGAGTGAGCAGGTTGCAAACACTTCCGCCTGTTGCCACAGAACCGCGTGTGTCGAACTTCCTCAGTGTGGTGTTAGCTCTGGTTGGTGTCACATCGGCCGCGTATAGTAGTCTTCGTTGTTGACTTCACTTGGCGGCGGTGTCTTCTGCCCGCGCCATGAAGTCTGTCGAGTCCTTCAAGTCTATTCCTCGTCGGGGTACGGTTCGTTTCAATTTTGACAAGAATACCCGTCGTGCTCAGCCCAGCTCTGTAGAAATTCATGATTGGTTGGTTGATGTGATTCATGTTACACCGGATCCGGTAGATACTGCTTACTTTGATTCTGACCTGTATGCATTTTTTGTGAAGTTCTATGATCCCTTCCAAGCAGAACGGCTTCTATCTCGAATTAGTTCAAATGTGATGTTTACTCATCGTGACGGTTCCAATTCTCAGGTTGTTATTGAAAATGCGTCACTCGAGTATATACCGGTTAGAGTATATAATCTTCCTCCTGAGGTAGACGATTCCTTTCTTAAAGCAGTGTTGCTTCCGTTTGGAATTATACGAAACATCCGATGAGAACGCTGGTCACCACAACATCGCTTACAATGTTATAATGGTATTCGGACTGTGTTTATGAGTGTCAAAAAGAGTATTCCGTCACACTTGACAGTCTGTGGTTACCGAATCCATGTTACATATGAGGGGCAAGAGGGAACATGTTTTCACTGTAACGAAAGCGGTCATCTCAGATCGAATTGTCCTCGTCGTGTTACGATTTTAAAGTCGGCTTATCAAAAACGACATCAATTGACGTTAGCAGAATTAATGTCATTGCCTTCTGCTGATACTCAGTCTCCCGATTCAGATGATGTAGGGGGCACATTGCCCCCAAAGCCTCACGAATTCCCGCCATTACCAGAGCGTACAGGTGCGATCTCTGCCCCCGCGGGGGCACTGGATTCAGTGTCACAAGTCAAACGCCGGCGGACTCATGACGATACGGACCTTGAAGATGCCCCTCCTCAGTCTCGTCCAAAAGAGGCAGCGTTGACTGAGGGTTCGTCTTCTTGCATTAATGAGATATCAAGTGATGTCAATTGTAATTCTAACATTATGAATGATCCCCCTTCTGCTTCTGTTGATGTTGATATGAGTGTGGTGCCATGTCCTCCACTTTCCGATGTTGATACAACTGTTACTGTGGGATCTGATGTCTCCTCGGAGACATCGAATACTGATCGGAAATTACAGTGTTCTGCTGTATTACCCTTACTCCACCACGTCGAAATGGAGACGCAACAGGATACTTCGGGTACTTTGCTTACTGGTCAGGTATTAAAGCCTACCACTAGCGGTTCTTTATCTGCCTACACTGCAAATGACGACGGAAAACATTGTCTCGCGATATGTTCCCCGATTCCAACTGATAGGGGTGGAGAAGACCTTTCCTTTGAAGTTGAGTTAGACAAGCCTCCTACTCTTCCGAATCAAGAAGTCATGATGACAAGGAGTGGTATGAAACAACGTATTCAACCTGCACGTGCAGCCTCGCGTAAAAAGAAAAAAGTGAGGATTCTGCAACTTCAGGGGGGGAAGATTAACAAGTTTTGCCTTCTCCATCGCGCAATAGCGTAGAGGAGATGATGTATA
>CM061920.1:229346310-229394448 GCA_031002005.1 Vandiemenella viatica | reverse complement strand
ATTAGAAGCAGGAAAGGAATGAGGAAAAGGAACTGGAAGAAATGGCCTTTTGAAGGAAGCATCTGGCATTCGCATGCAATGATTTGGGGAAACCAGGGAAAACCCAAATCTGGACGCTCGGACGAAGATTCGAACCGGCATCCTCCCCAATGCGAGGTCAGAGCGTTACAGCTCATCCACCAAGTTTAACATATTAAATGAGTTCACCTGATCTATCAGAAAGCCTATTTTTATGTAGGGAAAAGTTGTTGGGTGTGAGGAACGGTAGCATGAAACAGGACAGTTAACCTTGCCAATGTAACTGCGTCCGGATACCTCAAACATTGACGTTAATTGTAATCAAAACTTATAAACAATCCCTCGTAAACAAAAACAAGAAGACGAGAAAATTGAATTAATGGAAACTTTATAGATCTTTGCTCACCGATCTTTTTGAAAGTTATTTGACATATTTCGTTGTAATTTTGTTTTCTTCCTTGGAGTCAAAAGAGGTGTGAGATCAAAGAGCAGGAAGGAATTTGCTATGGCGTTTTCAAGGAACTTTCCCGGCATTGGTCTAGAATCTGGAGGGTATTTGAACCGCGTCCTTTCAAACGCCAGGCCCGACCGCTCACCCACCCGGCTCAATTCATCATCATCCTCAACAGTTTCCAGCCTCTGGCTGGGTCTGCTTCATGCACAAGCCTCTCCATTTTCTTCTTTCATCCCACCACCTCTCTGTGAACACTTTGTTCCAGCCCTCTCCTCTCTTCCGTACACACTCCTCCACTCCTTTCAGCCATCCATCTCTTTGTCTTCCTCTGGGTCGTTTACCATTCATCTTAATTTCATGCATTATTTTGGGACCCAGCTCAATTCGTTATATCAAATAACGTGACTTAAGAACGGCATCTGTGATCCCCGCCATCTAATCACCTCGACGTCGACAAGTCGAAAGGCCATAATAATAAAAAAAAATAATAATAATTTTTAATCCATTAGTGGTGATATTCAAAGTTTACTGATACATATTTCTATAAAAACCTATACGCAGCTCATAAAGACAATAACACAGCAAACTACTTCTTCAATAAATTTTTCAGGATTAATTTGTGTTCTTTAAAAAAAAGTATTTTGTTTTATGTAATTCTACACATTCCTTCTTGGAATTAGCTCATCACTTATTTAATTTTTTCCATGTACCCTCGTATTAAGGCAAAATTTGGTCGTCAATAATATATTTTATATAAAGAAATTATTTACCATTGGTACTGTAACAGCTTGGACTCTATAAAAAATTCATTATTACTGAAATGGTTCTCTACAACTTTTCAACTACAGTTTTCATCTTGAATTTTTCACCTGCTGGCTGAATGTTTCCACAACGTTCAGCTGACGACTCAAGACGACAGTACTGTACGGTTGGCGGTCTGACCCTAGGAGCAGGTTAACCACGAATAAAAAGTGAACTACACTGCCTCCTGTAATCATATCTCACCTTGAGGATGAAATACGTAACTGACATGTTTGAACTAAGCCCAAGGTTATGCCCTCGTTGTGTTGCCATGAATCTTAGCTACGTCAGATAGTGATAAGAAATTTAAGTACCTTTTTCTTAACCCACGTCAATTTGCAGAACACGTAGAAATAAATATACGATTAAAATATTTAAATGTTTTATGGCCCCATTATTGTTAATATTTATAGCAACAAACTTTATTCATATTAAAGGGCATCAGCAGGAGTACCCACATTTTATATACAATAATTCTCCTTTTCGACTGTAGAAATTACAACTTTATAAATATGTTTAACTAAACGAATCTCTACAAATAATTTGAACATTGCAAATCACAGCTTTCTGACGATTTGTCTTTGAAATCTATTATCGTATATCTCACGACACAAAAGAAACACACACAACCTCACAACACTGTTTACACACATTTACAAACATTCAGTAACACTTAGGTGCAGAGTAGAAAACATTGCTTATATATTAAATAAATCCAAAACATCGCCATGCCAGAAACGCGAGATTAACTTTGTTTGTTTTCAGGATAGGCTCTCTAAAACCACATGGTATATGACTTGTGTTGCAAAAATGACATGAAACATATATCTCTGTAGTCATTTTTATTCTTCTATCGTTTAGTACTGAATTTTTTGTCGTTGACTGAATTATGAACAAAGTAATTTATCGGTACCATTACTCATATTAGTAGTAAAACACTGGACTAAAGCGACATATTTACTTCTATCCTATGAACCGCGGATCACCGTTTGTTATCAAAAGGCACACTGCCGAAACATATCGTTTATTTGTATCATTACACCCAGCAGTTTTTCCAACTTCACTTAGGAGCTGTCATCGTGATTTCGAAGAGGCCCTGACATGAACTCTCTCTCCTCCCAAAACTGATTACAGGCCGTTCTGATTACGACTTATTGGCAGATTTCCATAATCATCTAGGCAAATACTGTGGCGATTTTTAACTTGATGTTCGAAGTTTTTCCTCGACGAATGGTATACCATAAAACAGAGAAGTCCAGAGTATGCACCCTTAGTATAAAGAACCACTAACGGCAGGCATAGCCGACAGCATGATAAACTTTATGAGCAGAAGTTAACAATTGAAGCAATTGTAGCGTGTCCAGTGACATATTGGAGCTAATATTGTTTAGCAGTGGTCAGAACCATGTAACAAATGAAAAATTAAGAACAAAGGGGCTTAAAAATTATGTTAAAGACAAGAGATTCGCATACTCAAAAATATAAATATTCCTTACTAGCTCGCACCCGCGACTTCGTACGCGTGGATTAAGAATTTTTTTGCCAGAATTAAATATAGAAAGTTGTTGGTAACGAAGTATTGGTCCCAAAAAATATCGAGTCGGAATAATATGACAGGAAAGCTAACACTATATCATTGTACCGTCGAACCTGTCTCTTGAAGAGAATCAATTTCCTACCTATTTCTGTCACCATTCCATAACGTCTCTAAATTTCGTGACTACAATTGTTAATCATACTGGAAAAAATATCCTATGCCCTTCATACAGATTTCCTTATAAAATTCCAACACAACGATATAGCCATTTAGTCGTCAAAACGTAACAAAAAGACAGAGACTTACTTCCGTATTCATAATAATATAACTGTGGTTCACACTCACACACTGACTGCGAACAACACCTGAGGGATCATTATAACGTAAAAAAGTGTACACCTACAACATTGCAAGACTACCTACGATTCGCCTCGCATTGCTGACCTAACTTTCAAATATCTACAGTGAAACATTCAATCCAAACAACCTGCGCTCCAGGCCTGACTCTTTCGATGAAAAACAATTTTAAAAAATCTTAGCCTCCACGGAGATTTGAACCGGGGACCACGACGTCCGTAAGCAAGCGCTTTAACCACTTTTTTTTTTTCTTCTTTTTTTTTTTTTTTTTTTTTTTTTTTTTTTTTTTTTTTTTTTTTTTTTTTTTTTTGATGGCAAACTGCTTCTCATACATAGTTGACGATGTAAGATTTTTCTCTGATAACAGTTTCAAAACTAGTGCTGCATTATAAATACTTTGACTCAATCCACGCGTTCAGTGCTTCCTCATCTGTTTACCACACAGAACTAAAAATTCGCCAAAACTGAATGTCTTACAAAACTTCACACTACTGCAAAATTTACAACACAAATGGGATGGAGACGCCGGGTATCGATCCCGGTACCTCTCACATGCAAAGCGAGCGCTCTACCATCTTTTTTTTTTTTTTTATTGGATTAGCAGTCCAACGCCTTTACCTCTTTTTTTTTTTTTTATCCGAAGTCCGACGCCTTATCCATTTTTTTTTTTTTTTTTTTTTTTTTTTACCCTCTACCAACTTTTTTTTTTTTCTAGCCCTTTTTTTTGCCACTTTTTTTTCTTATTTTTTTACATTGTTATTTTAATGGTAACACTGCATTTAAAAACTTTTGGAAGAGGTCCTTGTAGTTTTTAATGTTTTGCAGTTTGTGATGGTTCTCTGTGATCTTATATCAAAATTCTTCTATGGTTGGATTTTTCTCTGTTATTGCGTATTTGAGGTATTGGCCTAGTATCCATATAGTGCTATTTCTTTTTGTTTCCGGGTATGGCCAACACTGTGGTTTCAGTAAATATTCTAGGTCTATTGTGTTGGCGCTGGTTCTGTTTATGACTGCGAGTTTTTCTTTTACCCATTGCCATATGTTTTTTCTCTTGCCGTATGTCAGCCGGTGCTGGATTGTATCTATTAGTTTGCATCTTGGACATAGTGGTGTTGGGCTTAAGTGGATTTTGTTTAGTTTTTCTCCTGTTTTAAGTGTTCCCGTTACCACTTGGTACCAGAGTGACCTGGTTGTTAGGTCTAAAGTTCTATTATGTATGTTAGACCAAATTTTACTCCATTCTAATCTCGGGAACTTGGATTCTATTCCGCTTGGCGTCCGGTTGTTCATTAAGGCTTTGTAGATGTCCTTTGTATTTCCTTTGACTTCGTGAATGTAGCTCATTTCAATGTAATATGTCCGTACTTGTTGCAGGTCATTGCTGATATTGCTGACATTGACAGGTGCCATAGAACAGGGTGGCTTTAATGCGGAAAAAAGGATTTGCGTGAGGCTGCTGTCGCTATCTTCTAATATTGCCTTGGTACTGGCTAAGAAGAGGGCCGTGCATTTTTTTATGGATGTCCACTACTCCCAGTCCTCCTTTGTTACAAGGCAGAGGGCAGGTGCTGAAGGGAACTTTAAAAACGTTCCCTCTCCAAATATACCAGCATATCGCTGCTTCTATTTTACGCGCTATGTTCTGCGGAATAGGTATTGTACTTGCTGTGTAGTAAATCTTACTTAGTATGTAGGTGTTAACTAATCTCACTTTCTGTAATAGGTTAAGGGGTCTTGTTGTATTTTCTTGTAGCAAAGCTCTAACTACATTTAGGTTAGTTCTCCAGTTAATTGCTACCATTCTGTTCGGGTTGGTTGTTAAAGTGATTCCAAGAACCTTGCATTGGGTCGTTGTTTGTATCCATTCATTGTCGATTTTGGCCTTCTTTTTGCCTAACAGAAGTATTTTTGATTTGTTTGGGTTTATTTGGTCTCCGCTTGCTGCGGAAAATTGTTGGATTATATTACGGGCTTCTGTTATTTCTTCCTTATTATTGATAATTATGTTTATGTCGTCGGCATAGGCTTGAACTACGAATTTGTGGCCGAAGATGGTCAAGCCTGGCAATCTGTTGTGGAGCTGCAGTAGTAGTGGTTCCATGGAAATACAGAAAAGGGTCATGGATAGTGGACACCCCTGCCTGATTCCTTGTCCTATTGGTACTGCTTTCGTGATTTGTCCGTTTATTTGAATGCTGGACCTTGTGTTGCTCGTACATTTTCTTATTGTAGCTACGAGAGCATCGCTGAATCCCATTTGGCGTAGTGTTGCAAGCAGGAATTCATGGTTTACCCTATCGTATGCTTTATCAAAGTCGAGGGTGGCGAGAGCTATTTTAGTGTTGCTAGCCCATGTTAGATGGATCAGTTCTCTGTATTCAGCCGCTGCCTCCGTTATTTTTTTGCCTTGTATACCACTTTTTTGGTGGGGTCCTAGAATTTGGTGTAGTATGGGTTTTATCCTGGCATTGATGGTACGAGTAAGTATTTTAAAATCTGCGTTCAGAAGTGTGAGTGGGCGAATGTTGGCGAAACAAGTGCTAGGTTTCCCTTTCTTGGGGATCATAACTACAATTCCTTCAGTGAATTCTGCTGGTAGGTGGTCAAGCTGTTGAATCTCGTTGTATATTCGTGTTAGCTGTGTTCCTAGTATGTCCCAATACTGGTTATAAAATTCTATAGGCAGGCCGTCCTTTCCGGGGGATTTATTCCTGGGTGACTTTGTTGCTGCCTCTGTTATTTCTTCATGCGTAAAGACACGTCCTAAACTGATGTTGTCTTCTTCGGTTATTGTTTTATTGACAAAGCGCAATGCGTTTTGCATCTGTGTCGTGTCCTGTGCTTCGGGTGCATATAGTTGTCTGTAAGACTCTTTGATATAATTAATTATTTCTTGTTGTTCTGTTAGGGTGCGTCCGTCATCGTCTTTAATTTGGGTGTAAAGTTTCTGTTTCCCTCGCTTGGCTTCTCTAATCACGTGGTACAGTGCAGTTTCTTCTTCTTGTATCGCAGAGGTAATTCTGGACCTTACTTGTCGGCCTTTTATTTCTTCCTGGGTTGCTTTTACGATTTTTGCCTTAATCTTCTTGATCGCAATATTATTATCCGTTGTTTGGGTTGTTTTTTGATAAAGCTCTCGTAGACACAAGAAGTAGAACTCTTTGGTTGTTCTGCTCCACATGGATTTTTCTTTGGCATATATTATGGCAGTTGTTCTTAGCCTTGGCTTGGCATGTCTTATCCACCAATCGATAAGAGTAGAGTACTTAGCTTGCTTATTGATGCATTGGTCCCAAGCTGCTTTTATGCGTTCTCTTAATTCTTCCTCCTTGAGGAGCTATGTGTTTAGTTTCCAAGGATTTTTCGCTCTTGTAATTTGTTGCTTATCTAATTTAATTTGGATGTGGTAAGCGCTGTGGTCACTGAAGGCAAGTGGCCACATCTTACAGCTGCTTAATTGGTCCTTTAGTTCTTCAGCCACGTACACTCTGTCGATTCTGCTTGCTGAACTGCTATTTATGTAGGTGTAGGCAATTCTATTGGGGTTTAGAACGTTCCATGTATCCCTTAGTGATAGGTTGGTTGTTAAAAGTTGTAGCTCCTTACAAAAGTTGTAATTTGGGTTTTGGTCTTCTTGCTGCAGTACGCAGTTAAAATCACCCCCTATTATTATTGGTCTCTTCTTGCCCGCTATTAGGTTAGTTACGTCGCTGGAAAAGAAGGTGGCCCTATGTGCTCTTCCTTGTGATCCAGTCGGAGCATATATATTGATCACGGTGACACCTTGCACTATTGCCGAGATTCCTCTTCCACTCATTAGGACCGCTTGTTCGGTGTATCGTATTCCTTCTTTAATGAGGATGGCGGTACCAGCTTCATTCCCTATGTTGATCAGAGATTCGTAACCGTGTATTGCACCTATCTTTCGGGTATTGACTTCTTGTATTAGTGCCAAATCTATATCAGCAGCATACAGGTAATCCCTTAAACATTTTAGCTTGGCATCGGAGCTAATTCTAGCTGCGTTGACTGTCGCTATTTTGTAAGTCTGCATTTATTCGTCCGCTGTGTCAGCCCAGTCGTATTCCTGTTGGTGTTTTTTAGGAAGGCTTCCTCCAATGTTCGTATTATTCTGGTCGATTTCCATGTCTGGCGGTTCTTCTGTGAGGTGTTCTTCCTTACTACATGCGTTTGGTGTACTTGTTGCGATGTTCTGTTCTCCCTCCTCCTTGGAAGTCCTACTGTTCTGCTTAACGTCTTTTAGTTTGTCTTTATATTTTCTTGCTGTGTCTTCTGTTGGTTCACACGTCTTGCGTTTCCTCGTTTCTTGGTTTCTGGTGGCATAATTGTCTTCTTCGTCGATGTCTTCAGATTCCTTTGAAGCAGTTTTGGTTGAATTCTTGGTTAGATTCTTAGATGGTAGTTTGTTCCTTATAGCAGTGAGAGGTAGAGATGGCGCTTTTGGGTTGCCATCTTTTTGCCTCGTTGGGCCTATTTACGCAGTTTCTATTGTTCCCGGTATGGTTTTAGTATAGCCGGTCGCTTCCCGATCTTTGCTTGATTTGCTGTTGTTTTCCTGCAGTCTTCCAACCTCGTCTTCTATTCCTGTTGGTTGCGTTGCCGTAGAGGTGTTTTCCTGGTTTATGTTTGCTTCCTGTTCTGATTGATCTGTTTGTTCTGTTTGTTTCTTGAAGAATTCTTCGTGTTGCTCTTTTCTTGCCTCTATTTCTTCTTGGCTGCGTGTGGACGTGGCCGGAGTCGACGTTGGTTGTACTTGCGGCACTTCCTTTTCGTCTGTGTCGTTGTGTTGGTCAATAAATTTTTCACTTGCCACTTCCGCATAAGATGTTGGCGAGTTGTTGATCAACTGCTGGCCCAACGGTAGTTGTACTGGTCTTCGTTGCTTACAGTCGTTTCTCATGTGGTCTGTGGAACCACATATGGCGCATGTTTTAGGTTGTCCAGCATAGGAAATAAATGCCTTACAGCCCGCGATCATGACGTATGAAGGAATGTCGCGTTCTAGAAGAATGCGTACGTTTCGGACGCCGTTGTCCGTACGAAACCTGTATTGGTTGCTCCATGATTCCTTAGACACCTGTAGTACTCTTCCGTATTTTAGTAGTGAGTTGGTGATCGAGCTGTTATCAGTTTCGAATGGCAAATTGTAAACTCTGATTGCTCTTAAGCCTAGGCCAGCATTAGTTATGGTCACACTACCGACATTGCCGTCTGAATGCTTGAATTTTAAATAGCCGTCGGTTTTCTTTAAAACTTCTTCGCAGATTTCCAGATTCGCTAGCTTTACATAACAACAAATGCCTATGAAGTCGTATTGCAGGCCTATTACATCATTTTCTTTGATTCCAGATTCTAGAAAGATAAACTCGTGAACTTCGAAAGCTGTGGGTCGCGCATATTTCTTCTCAAAGTCAAATTTAAGCGTGTTTTTACGTATTGCTGTAGCCATTGTACTTACAGTTTTCACTTCAAACTATCACCAAAGCAGCTGGGCGCTTACGCCAACTTGGGTGCAGATGTTGCCAGCTGTAGCACCCCTCAGGTTGCGATGAGTTGCAAGCCGGGTGTTGTCTGAGCTCGGTGAATGCCGAAGATGTGTCTGTTGATCTGGTGTCGCTGAATTAACTTGAACCGAAAGTACGCAGCTAAGCCAGTTAGCAGAGCCGACTACACTCGTCCGCACTCTACGGCCGCTGAGAGCGGAATTAACCACTGAGCTGCCAGTCCACTACACAGAAACACGGTTCGGAGACGTCCAAATTCAACGTGTCTGTCTATCGCCGTATTTCGAAGTTATGAGACAACATGTGTTATTTATACAGATAATTTTTCAACCAAATGTAGACAGTATTTTTCTCCTTGTTTCAAAGGTTAAGTGTGAAAAATTTCATCGAGATAGGATGAAAACTGTGGATTTGTATGAAGAACAAACAAACAAGCATACATTCACCTTTATATATAAAGATGAGTCTATCGTATTAAAGGATGTTTGATTTTAAAACGAATTGATAAAGGCTTATTAGGAAAGAAATAAGTAAAAAATGAACTGTAGAATTCCTCTCATTTTAGTTAGGTTACATTTTCGTCATAAATTGTGATGGACTTGAATATCATCACAGCGTGTATAACGACAGTTTTAGTTAAATAGTGTTTCTACACTATGTAAGATATGAATTATATTTTCCATCCGTCACGTTTAAACTGGCATGTATTCTGTTATTATTTTTATAAAATGATTAGCATTTTTCATTCTCCTTAGCTTGCACCGACTTGGTTTGAGTAGTTATTAGTTTTCTTTTGTTAGAAAATCATTAACCTTTAAATAAAATTCCACAATTTCGTTACTTCCATTGGAGATTTAATCTTTAATGTAGTATTTTCATTAATGATTTCAGTTCATTTTAACTTTAGTTTAGAAATCGAAGGAAATAAATATAAACAGTATTACCAGAACCAAAACGATGAAGTGTTAATCTCTGTTGTAGAGTGACCTTTGGAGTATTCATATGAGATGCAGTATGATCTGTGGTGCTTATCTGTTCTCTACACGAACGATTTATCATTTCCTGCTCCGCGCGCTCCGGTCACTTGGAGTAATAGCAAACACCGTAGACTTTTAACCTAGACCATATGTTTTCAAACTATGAAAACCCAATCCAAATTGGCGTTTTCTATAACCCTGAGATAGATGCAGCTCGCTAACAGATTGATAATAGTGTAGATGGATGAGATATAATGCTGAAAATTAGCTACAATTACAGAACCTTAGAAAGAGCTAAACAACATGAAATAATTCTATTCTTATTTCAGCTACATTACCGCTGATTTTTAAATCAGCTTTTAGCGGCCCATTCACGGACATATGAAGAAGTAACGTAACATACTGTTTTCGGAATTTCTGAGCAGAAACGCTTGTGAAGATGTAAAGATTTAACACAACATTTTACATCCTGATATACTTTAATTAATGATCCTAAAGCCAAGATTCGGTCCAGTACCTGGTGTCTTTTCCTCATCAAAGAAGCAAATGGCTTAACTCTAACCCATTCTTTCGAGAACTCATTCACTGCTCAAAGTGTAAAATTAGTACTGGAGGAAAATTACAGGGCGAAAGTGCTGGAAGTCGAATGTCCATTCCTTATAACATCCCATTTTCATTGCACTGATAGAATATGTCTAAACAAAGCTTGCCTTATATTCAGCGAAGATATTGTGCAAAGACCTGAAATTGTGAATAAGTACTATCTAATTTGAGTAAAAAATCAGAAAGGAAAGAAAAACAAACGAATTTGAAATAATTTCTCTTTTACTTTTTTTCTTTCGTCATCCTGAATACCAGCAAAATTAAAAAAGTAACTAACCTAGTGGTGTATACAATAACAGCTACTTCTCCGCGTATCAAAACATTGTTCAAATCATTTAAACACTTGTAAATTGACGTTAACATAATATTGTTTTATTTGATTTTATGGTCATACAAATTGTTTGATACATTGAAATTACATCTTTTAAATAAGTTATCTTAATATGTTAAATAATTTCCCTTTAGCTTTAATCAACCTTAATAGTTACAGTATTTGTAATAAGGAAATTAAAATTTTTAAACTGTTTGGCCTGCCTATATCCACCATCGAGGCGCTGTTTTAATGAAACTCCTCGTAGCGATCATCTAACGCAAATTCGATCTGCAATGCTCTCTTGGGATATAGATGCTATCTGATAAATAGTAATCTCAAAAACGGTCTGCTAGTCCATTGACTCTCAATAAAAAGCGAGCGATTTAATGAATTCATTTTCTTTACTAATTATGTTCAGTGATGTCAACATTGTGACTTTGAATAGTCGCAGATGGCCGCTAAAATTCCGGAGATTGGGTATAATAATCTGGAGACTCGCCAACTCAGAGATAGAAACAATAATTAATGAAGAGAGAGTCAAAATTTACTTATCTTCCAAGTCTTTAAAATTCCAATACAAGACAATATTCTACATTTAAAGTATGAAATATCTCTGAGCATGTTTCACACAAAGTCACTTTCATCACTGCTGCTTCGTGATGTTTTTAAGGATCATAAATTTCCTTTGTTGAGATTAAATTTAACATATCTTCTTATGTCAATGGGATGACTATGCACACGAGGCGACTTTTCGAGCGGCGACCATGCAGCGGCCGCCGCCTCTAAATGGGTTACCAATATTTTTTCGGCTGGTTATAGTGCTGTTTAGAATAAGCTACAAAAATATAGTACACTTACAAAAATAGATATTTTTTTGTAAAGAGTAAGGAAAGGACAAAGAAGATATGTTTTTTAGTTATTTACTTTGATAAAAACTTTTTTTTCACTTCCTGCAAATTTTAACAATATTTTTGTTTACAGTAAAAGTGTCATATTCTATATTTTATTCAAATTTTTAAATTAAGATAGATCAAAAGCTCATTTTTTGTATTAATGAGATACTCGTTCTGCTTCTCTCTATTTCATGTTCGTAACTGAAAATATCTTTTCTGTGATTGCCGAAGTGGCGGGAATAGAGGGTGGGACTAAAATAATCTTAAATCAACTTTATAAATTTTAGAATATGTTGCCATTTTCGGCCTGTAGTTATGTCGGTACATTCACTACAATCTCTTACTTTTATCTATATTTTCTTTGATACTGTAATTTTAGAGTAAGAAAAGGACAAAGAAGATATGTTTTTTAGTTATTTATTTTGATAAAAACTTGTTTTTTTTCGCTTCCTTCACATTTTATCAATTTTTTGTTTACAGTAAAAGTGTCATATTCTATATTTTATTCAAATTTTTAAATTAAGATAGATCAAAAGCTCATTTTTTGTTTTAATGAGATACTCGTTCTGCTTCTCTCTATTTCATGTTCATAACTGAATATATCTTTTCTGTGATTGCCGAAGTGGCGGGAATAGAGGGTGGGACTAAAATAATCTTAAATCAACTTTATAAATTTTAGAATATGTTGCCATTTTCGGCCTGTAGTTATGTCGGTACATTCACTACAATCTCTTACTTTTATGTATATTTTCTTTGATACTGTAATTTTATAGCCCATTTTGGTAATCTTTTTTTTTAATTTAGAACTTCTAATATTGCTTCACAGTCATCAAATGAAACATCATGTTTTAAATTTAATTTTTGTATAAAATTCAATTTTTCCATAACCAATTGCTTTCATAAAAAATATCATATGCTAAGATATGCCAGACATTTACCAACGAATAATAGAACATTCTTTCCAATATTATCACTTTCTAACCATTATGTGTATAATATAACCGCATATTAAGTGTTTTACATTTGAACACTAAAATGGGAAAATAATAAGGGGAAAAACTCTCCATTTCTAATTCATTTTCTTCACTTGGCTGTGTCGACGCGTAGCGCCGCCTCCACGAAGAGTGTTCAAAACAGACGTAGTGGCCCTGGAACCATGCGCCGCGCGGCGTCGTCTGTTTTTGCCCTATTTAATTACTATGGACCATGCGTTGGTGATTGGTGATTGGAGTTAGTAAACTAGTTAGTAACTGGTTGCTTACGCGGCTCCATACACGATGCAACCTCAAAAGAGAACCATTGTCTCGATCTGTGCGCATCTCTGCTGCCATTGACAATGGTGGTGCTAGTGAAGATTCCGGCATTGAAATTGTCGTACTGCATTATTATTATCGGAATAGAACGTAAAAAAATGTGAAGAATATCCTGGGTTTATCTTAATATGCAAAAAAATTTCCACCACCGATATTTCTTGCTGCTAAAGAACTCCAACTTTCAGATGCTAAATTTTTAGCATTCTACCGTATGTCTAAAGAACTGGTGTAAATAATTTGCACAACTATACAGGGGGAGGGGGGGGGATGGAGGAAGTCATAAGGAAATGCGTGGATGCTGAGGAAAAGATATTGATTTCTCTCGGGTAAGAAATCTCAGCTTTATGTTACATAGTGCTATGCTGCTACATGTCAGGGCTCAAGGCTTCATGAACAGCTTAATAATACGCGGTTTGTGATCCAGCTACTCGCGAGGGACCGCTGAGAGATACGAGAGCGGTGGCCCGTCAGGCGTTTCAGAAGGAAGTACCGAAATCGTTGAAGGAGTTGTTGATCGAGAGGAAAATGGGATTTGAGGCGACGTGATCATACATGTTGACAAAATGTCATCAACAGCATCCAAGGCCTACGCTTGAATTTTCGCACCTCTTCGTCAGTCATTGTCACCAGAGCAGGCAGCATGCTCACAAGGAACACTTTTAGCCTCTCGGTTCTTGAAAGCTTTTCAGTAATTTTTTTTTTTTTTTTGGCCTGAAGGAAACAATGAATGCTTTGTCCACTTCGTCGTTGTTCACAGAATGCATCTTGTTTGTATGTCATGATGATTGTTCAGGCAATGTTCCTTTCCGATGAGAAATTTCAGCAGTTTGAGTGGAGAGTAGTGGTTATGGTTGATCTTGCAGCTCTTGGGGGGATGGAAGAATTTGTGACATCATACAGTCAGAATCGTTATCTTCCCATTGTTAAATAATTGCTTCCATAAATCAACATTCATGAGGTATAACATCAATATTAAATAAAAAGTATGGAAAAATAAGAAAAGTGAATTGTTTTTTGCAAACAGAAAATATGTTTGAAAAACTATTTCAAATAAAATAGAAAATGATTTTCATATCACGGTATTTTAAATACACAATGAAAATACGTATTTTGAATTTTCATTTTAAATACATGAATAATGCACATCTCTACTTATTTGAATACCCCGGGTGCAGGAAATTGTATAAAACGGCATGTTTTTCAACTTCCCCCACGAATAAAATATTCAGTTGTTGTTCTTCCATATCGAATAATCACTGGGCAACTAGCAACTGAAATCGCCTAGTGACTGACATGATGAGTTGCCAGGAACTTATTACGAACTGGTTGGTAATTGGTTAGTAACTAGTTGCGCTGCCTGTGGCGCTGCATTCAATAGCATTGGAAGTGACTGGTTGGTTTCTCGAGTTACTAATCAGTTTCTCTTGTGTTGCTTCGTGTGAAGACGACCTTAAACTGCGGCGTCTTTGATTCTCGGTTATCTGTTAGGCGCATATTGTTTGATTCTCGGAAGGCACTGCTTCGTAATGGCAGTCAGTATGTCACCCTGTATAGTTCTGCATTGATTTTAAGGTTGAATTTAAAACTGTAGTCAAACAAAATATGAGTTACATTTCATTTCAGTTGTTGGTTCACTTCATGCCAGCGGTTGCAGGGAAACGACAATTTTTGACAATTCTGCAATTAACTTAACACAATTCTTTCGAATAGTATTCTGTTCAGCAATTTTTTCCTGTATTTTTGCTAACACAACTTTTCCCAGCACTTTTTTTGTTGAGTTGAACAGGCTGATTGGTCTATTATTTACCGGCAAGGATGAATTTTTTCCATCTTTAAAGATTGGTATTATTTTTGTTCTTTTCCGGACTACAGGGAAGTAGGCTTTCCTCAAGCACCTGTTCACTATTCTCGCTAATAATACTACTCCCTTTCCAGGCAAGTGTTTCAATTGACAGTTTGTTACTTTAGCTTCTCCTGGGGCCTTGTTGTTTCTGAGTTCCCTGATAATATTCCTTATTTCAGTCGGCGTAGCCAAGTCAGTGTATTCTCCTGTCTTTTTTTAGGAATGTGGAAACAGATTCTTTGATTGTTTTTCCTTGTTCTTCCTTTTCTTCCGTTTGTTGTATTATGGGAAGTAGTGGGATAAGGGGCGTCGGCGCCATCAAAGGGATTCTAGGACCCTAATAAGGAACTAATTAAATTAAGTAGGGGAGCCCTAATGAAATTAAAGTAGGGGAGCCGACGAATTAATGAAATTAAAGTATGGGAGCCCTAATTAAATTAACTAGGGGAGCCGAGAAACTAATTAAATTTAGTAGGGGAGCCGAGAAACTAATTAAATTAAGTAGGGGAGCCGAGAAACTAGGGGAGCCGAGGAACTAATTAAATTAAGTAGGGGAGCCGAGGAACTAATTAAATAATCCAATAAGCGACTGCAATCTCAACTGTAACCTCAGATTGATCTTATTATTTCATTAAGCGTCTGTGTGACTCATGTCTGCCTCTATGACTCACACCTTCAGTTGCAACCTTACCGAAATATGAATCACCACGCGTTCAATCGATACTTTCACACGCACCCGCGTTTCGTGTCCCCCAAGCCAAGTGACTCATGTCTCCCACTACTGCCTCACCTCCATTATACAGGGAAAAAAAACTAGGCTTCTGCTCGCTGCCAAAATGTTCATTTTCGTTTGGTTGTTTTCATGGCATCAAAGTCGGCTGTGCATATTAGCTGCTAATTAAAAAAGTATCATAAACAAATCCGTGATAAATACGAGCTTCATTAAAAAAAAAAACAACGATTCGAATAATGCTTAACTCTATCTTCGTGGTTTATTTTTACGCCTCATGACATACAGTTCATCATTGGATTATGCGCAATTAAGACTTGAACTCATTGCGTACAAAAAATTTTTAGTATCTGATGATGTAAATAATATTGTAATTAAGAATTATGAACCCGGATTTGATGTTTGTGGACCTTATTAATTATGTATGTGAAAGTGTTTAAATATATAACACATTTTTTATTTTATTTCTAATTTTTTTATTTCACCCACCATTGGGTAATTAAAAATATATTTTCAACAGCGCATATAGCGTTACAAAATAAATGTCCTTTACAAAGTTTTATCAAATTATTTTTCTTGAGTTCATGTAGAGGCGGGCATCCTAAATCTTCTATATTGTAGCAGACTTTCTTGCTGATAATCTTCTGAAACCATTGAGCCTTCTCCCGTCCTTTAACGTAAATAATGGAGTCATCATCATTGGTGATTGCATGTAGAATAGTACATAGTTTGCTAAAGGTTATACCAGCAGCAGTCCAAGGTATACCATGGTAATTATTTGTCAGCCATTTGACTGTTGGCTCGTTACCTCCACGTTGTGGTGAATTTACAGAGATGCAATGTGTGGCGATAATGTTGTCTGATTGCACTACACAGACGGCAACTTCTTTGAAGATAAACGCTCCTTCTCTAGTCTTGAATCCTTGCGCGTCCAGGAAGATGGTCGGCATGATACTGGGTGGCAATGATGGGCGCTATCTGGTTTTATGAGAGCTTTGCATAACACTTGTTAGCGGTACGTATTCCACAACACGGTCGTGAAGGATTAGACAGTATGCGGCGGTGTAGGCTGGAAAATTGTCAGTGCTATCAAACTCCATACGAATATCTACAGGCCCTGTTTTTACCGACTCATTTTGATGTGAACAGTCGATTACGGCGATAGGAGCAGTAGAGACAAAATCTTCACGGTTTAGTAGCGGTGAAGGATGCTCCCGTTCGTAGTAAGTTTGTTGGAATCTTGCATACATATCGTACAATACTGTGGTTCGATTTTTCTTAAAGTCCAAATTCATGTTCTCGTAGGGATACGCCACATCATTTAGAAAAACTTTGACGTTGGAAAGATTGCAGTGGTCAAATATAGCCGCACTTAATGCTTCATTTCGTTTCCTGTTTGTTTGAAATCCCAGAACAACGAACCCAGGTTTCTCCAGTTGTGTTGATGTTTTCAAAGACCAAATTTGAGTTTTGCTTATAGGAAGTAGCGGGTACTCCAACAAATCCCAGCTTCTGAAATTAATTCTAAGTGGCTTCCAACTGTCCACAATCTTAAACAACGCGAGTTTTTCTCTCTCACTTACTTGTAAATGAGGCACCACCCATGCTAGTTTACTGATGGCGAATTTACTTTTCTGGGGGTTTGGATTGGCTTGTACATATGAATTTGTGTCGTCCATAGATCGAATAAGTATTAGTTCTTGTTTTACATTTGCAAGTATCCTTTTAAAGTCTTCACAAAAACCCAAGAGCATACTCAGCGGAATACATACATCAAAGTAACCATTTCCAAGATCGCGTTGCCCCCATCCTGAGTACTCCAACAGACCAATTTGTTGAGGACCAGCGGAAATAAGAGTCTTTATTGTGCTTGTGACACCTACATTTATATTTCGGTCTATTTCAACTCCATTAATTTCTAACCGAATTTCCTCAAATAGGAACGCAAACGCATTGGATGTAACAATTGAATTTGTCGCCCCAGTTCCATCTGACTTGACAAATCTTCCTTCAATATGCAAGAAACTTTCCCCTGGCAGTGTATATGTATCCTGGTTCTGAATAGGTATCCGAATTTCATCATTATTATTAAATGTTGTGGGCATATGTGGTTGGTGACTCAAAAACTGTTTACGCGTCACCGACTCATCAAATTCCACACTGGAAGTTATATCAAGCACTTCATCCATGATTTTTAACTGTATAGCCTAACGACTGTAGGAAGAGCACGTTAGCAGGAGTTAACCGTTTCACTGTAGGTTCAGCAGGTGTTACCCGTTTCACGGTCGGTTCACTACTGACAATTGTTTGAGTCCGCCTCTTCTTATAACGAGCGCCCATTCTTTATATGTAGCCTGAGAGTAATAGTTTCTCCTCTCAAATCCACTAAATTGCCGACCTGATCGACAACTCTAATGTGAATGCTGTTGAGCGTTTTCACCGTGATGGGAAGATAGATGACGTTTGCAGGTACTTCTACAATCTTGTACCCTGGTGGTACTGTTGGGAAAAACTCGTGTAGTGTATGTCCCAGCTTATCGTTGACGTAATTTCCCGTATATATGCTGCAGTCTATCCTTATCGCGTTAACTTTGAAGATCTGCACAGTGTAGTCTGAGGTATGAAATCCCGGTTTTAACACACGTTTAGAAAATCCAAGCAGTGAGCCAATTGAGTTTGGTTTCGAGAAATCCATTTCGACAGGTGTTTGTATCTCACACTTGAGTGAATTGTTGTTTGCTTTAATAACCAGTTTCTCGTTATTTGCAAGCCGAGCCAAATAACTGGCCAAGTCGTCAATATCATACGATCCTGTAGGAATATCTATCACTTTATTCTTCGAGTAATGAAATTTGCAATTTGACTTATCAATGTTCGGAATCGAGTTGTATGTTTGAAAATCTACTTGCCGATCGTATACTCGCCTTGACTCAAATCTATCGGTGGAAAGTAATCACAGCTCAAGACTGAACTGTTACCGGACAAGCAGAGTGTCACAGACATGTGTTACCCCGACTAAGGTTCATGCAAGACTGATGTTATGCATTCTGATGCAGGAATTTTAAACATAAATGTACACATATGTGCGTACCGAATTCCTGGTGTCGTTGCACATTGTACTGTATTCTGTTACCTGCAAAGTATCGCTCAATTCCAATGGCGGAGGTAAGTCACCAAAACTATCGAAATATTTCACTACACCATCCTTGTACTTGATGTATGCAACCCATTGCGTCCCAGCATTTTCAGCACTGTCCAAGTTCACAATTCCACACTCACGTTCACTAATTTTTTGAGGTAATGCATCGCGCATGAAGACACCACGAATATGAGGTATACGCAAACGCTTTACATGTCTACGTATATCGTCATTTGTCAACGCCTGATCGGACTTTTTTTTAATCCAGATCCATCTTTCCGGTATGGCTTTAAATACAGACCTTTACCCCTCATTGCAATTGCCTCCATGGTTTCATTGTGTCGTTTCTGTTCAGTCAACTGCTTTTTTGCTTTTCTAGCAGCTTTGACGGCTCTGGCGATGGCTGAGGCTCCGCCGGCAAGAGCTCCAGCAGCCGACAATCCGGCAAAAATAGGGATTAAGGGGAGGATTCCACCCTTCTTCGTCTTCTTTTTCTTTTTAATCCCTGCACCCAACTTTAGCTTGGCACGCATAGCGCCGTTAACTAGTAGCGCGGCCGCCTGTTCACCGAACTTTGCATCTTTGGCTTTCATTCTGACTGAAGCCTTCTCCGCGAGTATGCGGTCTGCATTACGCCTGTCAGCACCCTGTGCATATGCAATGTCATGCTCCCTGCATGCTGCATCTAGTGGATTGATCCCCGTCTGGCCGAGTTTCAGACGTTTTTCCAGTTTCGTCCCGGGTCCACAGAACTGGTAAGTTGGAATGTGTGCCTCAAATGGCATTTTGTCGACGAGCTTGTTTAAGAAGCCACGGCCCTTCTTCTTCACCTTCCGTGTAGGAGGCATTGTTATCGACTGAATGATTTTACGTATTCGCGCGTCTATATATACCCCTTGCGGCAAAGAAACCTTGTCAAAATGCGATTCGTCAAGCAGCAAGCACCAAGCAACATTACCCGTGAGTAATGCAGATGTTGCCGGCACCAAGCGGAAGAAGAACGGACCTCTGTTCCCTGAGACAGTGAGAGCGATAGTTTGTGGACCGTCAAACTGTGGTAAAACCAATCTTGTGCTGTCCCTGCTGGAACACCCAAATGGGCTTAGATTTGAAAATGTATATGTGTTTTCAAAATCGTCGTACCAGCCAAAGTACCAGTTGCTAGGTGAAATACTGAAACCCATTAAAGAAATTAAGTATTTAAAATTTAGCGATAATCAGAATGTGCCTCCACCTAGTGAAGCGCTACCGAACTCAGTGTTTGTGTTTGACGATGTCTCGTGTGAGAAGCAGAATAATATACGAGATTACTTTTGTATGGGGAGACATAGGTCAGTAGACTCTTTCTACTTGTGCCAGACATACAGCCGTATACCTAAACAGCTGGTAAGAGACAACGCCAACTTGATTGTACTCTTTAAACAGGACGACATGAATCTCAAACACATTTATAATGACCACGTGAACACAGATATGCCGTTCAGCGAGTTTAAGAACTTATGTGGTACTTGCTGGAATGCGAGCAAGCATGGATTTGCAGTTATTGACAAAGATTGTGACATGTATCATGGACTGTACCGCAATGGGTTTGATTCGTTTTTAAATCAATAGACAAGCACACTAGGTACTGTCATCATTGCAACCATGTACAAGTTTGGGAGAACTTCGACGACACAGAGCAGGAGAGTTTTGGTGTACCCACCTCAAAACATACTTCTTACAAAGGACGGTAATTTGGATTGCCAAGGTAAAATACTCAAACATGTAGCTGACCCCATCGAAGATGATGATGTTGCATCCAAACAATATATTGACAAGGCAACTAGCGATGCAGCAATGCTTCTGAAGGAGTTACAATCGACTGTCGTTACTACGGTTATAACTATTGCGGTAACAGATTTGATTAATGCCGTACAACATGACTTCACAGATTTTTATTGCGGACTGGTCGTTAGCAATAGACGCTTGGGGCATTCCATTTCGGAAATTGGTATTGAAAACAGAATTACTCGATTCATTTTGTCAAGTGTGTGCCAGGAATATGTAATTCCCGGAGTTCCATCCCGACCTGGACAACGTAGTGTCCAACCACGTCTACTTAATGCTGAGACCAGCGGTCGCGGTGTCAACTTTGACGGATAGGGAATACTGCGTCGAAGAATAGCAACACTCAATGTAGTACATGGTACAGACGTGCAGTGAAATTTGGTGTTACTGGGATATGGCACCAGAATACAGACGCGAGTGCCTCTGCTAAAGAAACGCCAATCGGCTGCAGCGTCTCTCTTGGTCTCACGAACAAATAGTCTGGAGCGTAAATGACTTAGTGTACAGATGAGACACAAATTCAGTTGGTAAGAGCTGATGTCGGGGCTCAAGTGTGGCGCAGATACCACGAGACCATGGCCCCAGGTTGTCAGGTAGGCACTGTGCAAGCTGGTAGTGGCTCCATCCTGGTATTGTCTATTTTCACATCGAATGTACTGTGATCTCTCATCAAACTGAACCGACCACTGGTTTCAAATTCATGTTCGGCTGCTTGGAGATCATTTTTAGTCATTCATATTCACAAGCAACGATGAACTTTTCCAGGACGGCAATGCGTCATGTTTCCGGGCCCAAACCGTTCACAATTTGTTTAAATGACATTGTGGATAACTCCAGCTAATGATTTGATAACGGAGATCGTTAGACAAAAATTCGATCGAACATTGTAACAGAATGACCAAATATGGGTTATTCCGTACATTTTTATACGAGGCGCGTCCAGAAAGTAAGTTCCGTTTGGTAATAAAATGAAATTGTACACAGATACAGAAGAAATTTTTATTGCACAAAATTCTACAACTCTTAAACTACTTTTCCACATAACTGCTGAAATTTTGCAGGCATTTGTCATAGCGTGGCACCAGGTTTTGTATACCTTCTTCATAGAAATCTGCCGCCTGTGTCTTCAACCAGTTGGAAACAGTTTCTTTCAGCTCGTCGTCATTGGTGAAGTGATGACCGCCAAGGAAAGACTTGAGATGTAAGAACAGATGAAAGACTTGCCAGTTCTTCTGTAACCAAAGGTGGACGCCCACTTCGTTCTTCATCGTGCACATCACTACGCCCGCCATTGAACTGTCGGAGCCATCTTCTCACCATCGAATCACTCATCGCATTTGGTCCGTAAACATGGCAAATTTGCCGATAAATTTCACTTGGTTTCATTTCCTCACATTCAGAAACCGAATCACAGACCTGATTTCACAGGTGGCGGGATTTTCAATCAACGCCGCCATTTCAAACAAGCACAACAAACCGTACGTAACTGACAGCAATCTCCAAATGACGGACGTTCTTCCCCTTGATACACACCGTCTACAGCACATGTGCGGAACTGCAATCGCAGCGCTGCAGCGGAGACAAATTGAAACGGAACTTACTTTCTGGACGCGCCTCGTATATAATATTTTGTATATTTTTATATATAAAAAGAATAAGAAAGGAATTATCGGAGAGGATTGTCAGTGTTTGTGGGACCTCCCAGCTAGACGCGCCAGATTGTCGCGCCAGGCCGGCGGCTGCCAGGGACAATGGACACCAGCTACCCTTTCTCACGCATTTGGTCAAGCGTATAATCCCTTGGCTCCGGAAAACTGTACACTGGGGTGAATGATCGTATCCAAACCCCAGGTCTCCGAACGGGCAGTTTGGAGGTCACAGATGACGAATAAGTCCGAGGCTATGCCGAGTTCGCACGAATCGATAAAGACAATGTTCGCCTATCGTGACAGCCGGGTGGAGGAACTTGAAAACGGCAGAACCAATCGAGAGAGACTATCCATTGCATTTTGTAATGCCGGTGTATTTTTGCTCTATGTACGGGAGGAGGCTTTTTCCTGCGGACGCTGGGGGGGACTTGACTCCGAGCCTTTAGACTGGAAGGAGCGGATCTTCCGAAGTTGGAGATCGCTCCGTCTTGGCATCGAACCTGAGGGTCGATAAGCGTGTCTTGTACAGTGAGGTCACTGTGCGCTCATCCAGTACGCTTGCTGACGGACGTGGTGCATTGTCCGCTATAGCCAAAGGGCTATAGTAATTCTGCCGTCGCGCGAAATACATCGCCATCATGGTAATATTTCTACAATGCAGTGTGGTACTTTTATTCGGTCATTGGGTACAGCCCTGTAACGACCACTGAATGATTAGGAGTTCTCGCACCCCCCAAATATTGAGCTAGCTGGGGCAGACTTTCTTAAAGCCACACTTGATGGATAATTTAAATTATCCTGGCGCCCGGCATTTGAGATCGGATACAGTTAATGTCAATACTGTATTTGATTTATGGTTCCCGATAATTGTGAAGGGAACTTTCATTTAAAAAAATCAAGTATGAAGCTTTCTTGCTTGCCAATTAACATTGGGAGTTTGCTTCAACATTAATTTTAAATGTGGTGGTGTTTTAATGCTTTATTTGTTTGTTAATGTGTTGGCAATTGTAAGAAGAGGGTTTGCTTAGTTCCCTTTATTAATATTTCAATGTGTTAATGTTAAAGATAAATAAGCTTCGCCTGCACGCCGTTATGAGTACCCAATAAATTAGCAGCCTAGGGTTTCTTTAATTATAAAAAGAAGTAAAAGGTTTTTACCCTTACCTCCCTCCCGGCACATAACGCTACAAGACTTTTTTTTTTAACTGCTTAACGTCTCCTATAACAACTAGGTCTTTAGAGACGGGAAAGGATGGGGGCAAGGAATGGGAAGGAATTCGGCCATGGCCTTTTGAAGGAAGCATCCCGGCATTTACCTGGAGTGATTTGGGGAAACCATGGAAAACCCAAATCTGGATGCCCGGACGGGGATTCGAACCGCCGTCCTCCCGAATGCGAGGCCAGAACGCTAGCCGTTACACCACCACGCTCGGTTACAAGACACAATCGAAAGGTATGTTCGTACACAACGTCCTGGTCCGGCAACACTCTTGCAAATTCTGGACGGCTGAAGAGGAACCACGGCTGAATTTTTCTCCCTCGGACTTCCGGCGGCTTTTTGAGTCAATGCTGCACTTTTCCAGTTAAATTGGGGTCCTACACGATATTAGGTAATCTCTTATCCTCTGGCTCTTCAGTGTATCGGTATTAAGATATTATTTCACTTAATTTGGAGACTTTATTCCGATGTAATACGCAAGATCAACAAGTTGATAAAAGTGATGAATATAGTACATCGACTTGTTACCTGTTGTTATGTGTTTCCTGTTGAGTCAAGGACATTTCTGGAATATGAGAAGAAGGTTATTTTAAAGAATAAAGATCTGGCGACCTATGTAACCTGTAATCAAGGATTCAGTTGCATGGTTTACATCAGCCCTTAATAACTGGTTATATAACAGGTGGCTAAAGCGGTTTTTTTATCTGCTTGCGATTCATGCAAGCGTCGTTGTTTTTTTCTGTTTGACATGTGCTTGTTGGAATCCGAGAAAAGTAACCTTCCCAGAACTTCCCTGGCCGACAGCGAAAATTCGTCAAAAATCGTAATAAACCAACTCTGGATGATATTTATACGAAGCATATCACACACATATGCCTTATGGCAGCGCTTAAGGGATACAGGATAGTGGGCCTGAACCTCACAGTTCTGTTGGCACAGATTTTGAATACGAACAGAAAGAAGACGAAATCTGATTGTCCTATTACCTAATTCTCGTGGAATCCTTAAGATTGAACAAGATTATTAATATCATCAACATGATTCTTAATATCATCATTAAATAAGGCCATATTAAGATACCCTCTTGGGAATTAATAGAAGAAACGTTAAATGTATATGTTGCAACATCAGAAAATATTCCAGGTGAGTACAGAACGTTTCCAACATGTTACCTCGTCCCCTGCTTCACCACAACTTAGAAAGGGAATATAAAGGTGAGGTTAGATCTGTTTCGTATTCTTAATCTCATAATATGTAACAATACAAAAAGTTATTTCCTGTATACCTTCCTGTTGCATAAATCTATATAACAAACATTAACAGAATAATTATGTCGCTGTTCTAAGAATGTCCTACTAAGGATTTCGTAGAAATGTAACATGAACAAACTTGCTGTAATAGAGTAAGACAGAAACTATGCTGTAGGGAAAAATTGTAATCTGATATTAGGATGGCTAATTCCGCATACTACGGACGGCAAATACTACCACCTAAGTGTCGCGCAGACTCATTCATCCTAAGTAAACGAGCTGCTACTTACCAGCGTTATTCCTTTTAGATCTTTCACTGATCTAATTTTCTGTCAGTCACTGTATCTATTTTCGTTTATTCGCTGAGATAGCTGTGTAGTATTATCTAGTCCCCCTCCCCCCTTCCCAGGGAAAAAGTATCTGTGTTAAAGTGAGAAAATTTTTAATATTGATGGTAAACGTCGACTTCAACAACGAATTGGCCGCCTGAGGTGTTACACATCCTCCACAATCCGCACATCAAGAGTATCTACGGAAACAAAACAGAATCATATCTCAATGCAATGGGTCAAGGTTTAATCCAATAGTTTCGAATATTGTGGAAAATATTATTTATTTTCCTAAAGTACAAGCTGATCAGCAGAAACTGCAACAAAATTCTGATATAGTAGTACTTAAATTTTGGATTATGCTTGCTTGGCCGCTTTAACGTGAGTCTGAAGTTACACAAATGATCTATTGATTACAGAAAGATACAAAAGATCACATATTTGGCAGCCAACAAAGTAAAGCGCGCCACACAATAACGTAAAAAAAAAGTATTGAAAGAAATTCGTGAGGAGTAAAAAGAGATACCTTAAATAATTGTATACTCCGTTAATGAATACTCAGCTCCTGTTTTATGTATGAGTAGAGCATACAAAATAAATGCGGTAAAACTCAATGAATCACATTTGAACAGTAAAGTAATCTAGAATTGCGCGTTTAAGAAGAAAAAGTGTGAAATTGTTAGATGGCAAGTACTGTTTGCCGTGGAATATTCTAAGAGATAAACATTACATTACCGATCGGTCAGTCTATATATAAAAAAAACTGAGCATTAAAAGAATAGTGAACTATTATCTATTGCTAATCGAGAGTTATTTGATAAGTTTTGAGATCGACCTTTTAAGCTTTTCAGAGGAACATTCGAAGAGGCCACCAATTGTGGGGGAATTACAGGTACTGTAGATAATATTTATTTCACCAGATAAGGAGTAAGGAAACCTCACTTCAAGAAGAATGTGTGAGTGTCGGCTAATATATTGGAGTTTCACAACCACCCTCGTCTATTTACAAGCAGGTTGTGGTCTACCATGGTGAATTCGATCTGGCAGTGATATACTACTGTCTGCCACTGTCATTTTTAAGAAAAGGAAGACTAAATTTCGCCAATACAAAACGACTTTTGCTTAATAAAAAAATAATAATAATAATAAAATACTTGGTGACCTATGTGAAACACGTGGGTCTACGCTTACCATCAGCTGGAAGTCTAGTAATATTTCATTTCAAATTTGTTACGTTGCTGACACCGGACAAGAAATCCATTAACGTTGTTAAAAAAAGTGACTCAATATTTGTTTCCATATGGTTCTGCACTTTAGCAAAGTGATCAAAAAGTAAGATTGTAAAGTAAAAAAAAAAAAATTCACTCTAATTTTTCAAGCTGATTATACGGTTTGCTAATCAGTGAAAGTCGACGGTAATTGTAGAAAGATTGCGATTTTCGACAAAGGAGTTAAAAATTGGCTGACCTGTAGGTTTCCCTTTATTGAGAATCATAACAAGTACTGAAGATCTTCTCTTATACATAAATATTGAAATATACTGCTGGATACTTACAACAGCCGTTTGCTCCTTTGTATCACAATTTCTAACTGATAATTAATTGCTACTGGAGTGGAGATAAAAAGACATTCACTTACCTGAAATTCTATTGAAGCTGAGTAGAAGGGCATGCTTCGTTATCACCTGGATATGGTATTGTAACTTAAATGCAGGAAATGAAAAGTTAAATAATTACAATAACAATTTCTGATTTATCAAGTAAAAAAAAAAAAAAAAAAGGCAGCAACAATTTGCTATTACAGCGTCTTTTCTGAACGATAACCCGGCTCTGCTTTCCCACCGTATTGCTAGTTAGTCACAAGACGTCATCGCAGGGATAGTAGAGTATTTGTCAATCATAAACTAAATTCGCATTGAATTGGGGTCGTGTCACTACAGGCTGGGAACATCTTTCTGTACGGCGCGATCGTTGCGGGCTGAACCAGGATGATCGATTTAATCGCCCATACGATTTCGGTGGCGGAGTATATGTGGTATATGGATCTGGGATCTCGCTTCGGATATGGAACTTTCATTTCGTATTTAGATTTGCTTTCTCAGGATTCCATCGGTCACAAAGGACTTAAACACTGGTACTGCACAGGTTAGAAGTACAGGGTGCGGCAAAAAGATCTGACAACATGAAAAATAAAAGTGATACAAAATATTTTATTGCTTATGACAGAAGGGTGTTCATGTAAATTAATGAAAATAACATCAGAACAACCAATTTCATCTATTTAAGATGTGAAGATAACGTCCTTTAAATGACGTCCGGTCTTTGACCAAGCATTCTTCCAGCCTTACAGTGAAACTGTTGTACATGTGCTCTAACTTCGCACGAGGCAGGTTGGCGATTTATTGGCGTATAGCTTCTTTCAGTTCGTCCAGTGTGCGGGGTTTGTTTGTGTAAATTCTTGCTTTAAGGAGCATTTCCCGAGAAACATGCTCGTGCATTTCAGTTGCTTTTAGTGTTGCATTAAAAACTATATTTTTACACAATTTTACCACTTGCAACCGAATAGTTTCTTAGTTGAAGATTATTCGTCGCAATTGTGATACATCTCAATTTTTTTAAACCTCGTAACAGACCATTGCCCATTAACGTTGAAACACTATTTCCGAAGTGAAAGTTTTTTTTCAGTTTTTTACTAACAATAAAATGAGGGCGTTGATAGAATGTGATCTGGGTTTCCTGGGAATTTTTGCCTAGCAGTTTCGGTTTAAGTGGTTTTTACTTCTGAGAGAGAAATCAGTGTCAAATTTATTATGACTGTAAATTTTATAATAACACTTACCTTACGCTTTTCGACTGGTATAAACACCAACACTTCACTTCCACAGTAAAAAAGACATACATATTTATTTTGACTGTGGTCGTGAATCGGATATCTTGGTATTCTTCTGGGCAATCATTTCTTTCAATATCGGCCATCTGTAATAACGGAATTTAAATCTTATACCGACACACGAACTTTTAAAACTTTATAATACTGTAACTCCAAGAAATACAAAATCGTTTTAGTACAAAAAATCTCCTTCAAAATATTCTTTGGTTTAACTTACACTACTGGGTATGGGTATGAGAAACTCCAATGTCAATTTCAAGCGCGGGGATTCACCTGTTGCCTTTCTCTACCTTTTGCAACAGGCCGCGAATGATGTAATGCGAATAAAGTAATACGGCGAGGTCACACCGGCTGTCATATGGTTAATTTGAAAACGACTTTCACGCAAGCTGATTACGAAATAGAAATGTAATGGTTTATTATTCTCACACAAATAAACTTACTTCAAAATAAATACTCGGTTTTAAAAATTTTTATACTCATTGCCTATGGTATTCCCTTAATTCAATCGATTAAAATTCATATTTGTGGTCTCCGCAACCATTCAGCCAACTCCAGTTCGTTTAACACTACTTATTGTATCAGGATTTGATCTTGTATTTTTACCCACTATAGTGGGGATATCCAAAGAGGAACACAACACTCAATTAAAATTACCCATGCCAGAGACCGCATGCGAACCGTATACCCTTATTAAGCGAAGCCAGCGTGCTAGCTCCTATATTTCTATGGTCGGTGACCACCGCTTGTACTTGTATCTTGTACATGAGCTGTATTATTACTCCCTATTTCGAATATAACTTCCACAGAGAGATTCGAAGCGAGGATGTGGGAAATTCAACAAGGTAGCTTCGTGGTCTGTGAAAGGAGACGTTAAATACCTGCCGAGAGTCTTAAATATTGAACTCCACCCAACCGTAACATTACTGGATCCATCGATCTTGGGAAACAGAGTTATAATTAATTAGATTGAAACATCACCCGCTGATGTAAAACGCTGCGCTGAGACTGCTTTGTTTCGTATCATTTTAGAAACTACAAGGGAAGACTAAGAACTAAAATGGTCGGTATCGCTATACAAATAAAATATCTAAATATAAGTTTGGAATACATTACCACTAGTTGGCCGTTCACACGCTTCTTCTACAGTGATCTTGGGTAATTTGGCAATGCCACTAATAGATTTTTTAAACACCTTTCACCTGTATTTGTTTATGTTACGTAAATTTCTTTCTACAAAATGCAGTGCCTTTTTAATTATAATTCGATTTTATCTTCTGTACAGTACTTTTCTGTTGCTTCTAATATAAAACAAGTAGATCATGCAATAATACAAAGAAGTAATGTTGTAGGAAGTAAAATTACATCTACTATGTGAAGGAGCAAAAATTCTGTATCAAAGGGTGTTTACATTGGCTAAAATAAAAACAATTCACTGACGAATATTGAGGTGGCCGTTCTAAAATTGTATGTATGGTTTATTTATTGCTTATGGCCTTACACCTCGTAGACACACAGTTCATTCCAGGCAGTAAAGCACAGCGAATATGGAACGGGAAGGAATTCGCCATGTCATTTTTTTAAGAAACCATCGCGAAATTTGCCTGGATTAATTTTGGGCTGCGCAAAACCGAAATCTGGATGTCCGGATTTGGATTTGAACCAGCATCTTCTCGAATTCGAGGCCCAAGCACTGTCACTCACCCATCAGGCTCGGTCACATAAATTTACGGCGCAGTATGGCTTCTGTGCTGCTATTAGAGAAATAAAAATTTAAGGTTTAAAGTAGTTGGGTTTAAACACATTTAAAAGTATTTTCAGACATCACAAAATATCACGACAGGTAATGTAAGAAGTTTTTTGGAACAATTGTACAATAAGACTGTATAAAGTCATACGTCATATTAGAGTAATATCATTTAAACTGTTTCTCTCCCATCAGTTGCCATTGACAAGTGGAGATTATGGAGGTAATTGGGGTGTAAACAGAAACAACGATTGTGTAATACGACTGCTATGATAAAAGTAGTGCGTTCTGATCGTCACGTGGAGCAAAGGAATTTGTAACAGGATTCAGATAAACAGCGGATTGCATAAAACAGACAGGAGTGTTACGACAAAGACACCGAACTGGAGCGCTCCTAATCATTTCCGACCGGACAGGTTGAAAACATCCGCGACTGCGGTCTGGTGCGAGGCGCGAGACTGGTTACAACACTGACTGACGCTGCCAACCTGTTGCGAGCGAGGCGCGCTTCAGCCTTGAGGCAGGACCCACTGCGGCCGCAGTCAGTGACTGGACAGTGCCGGAGGACCATCACCTGCAGGTGAGCCTCCACCTACAGACTCACTCACCTCATGTCATTATCTAATGTTGCATACGCACTTAATCAATTTCAAACACATACCTAATGGCCATTTTAGATAATTTATATGCGGTGGAGGATATATATAAATATATATGTGTGTGTGTGTGTGTGTGTGTGTGTGTTGGGGTGGAGGGAGAGCAGGAAGACTTTGAGGGGACTTCAAGGAATTAAAATTTTTTTAACAAGAGTTTCAAGAATCTCATAATAAAGTGAACAGGTGAATTCGGTAACAATTAATACTTTATCGTTGGACTGAATTATTATTTTTCCTTTATTTTTTTAAAAATAAAAAAGAACTTTATTTTACTGACGTGAATTTATGTAACAAAGTACTCAAAATATTGTTCAGTCATCCATTAATTTGACACTGAAGGGAATCCTGATATGTGACTCTTAAAACAGGAAATTTTGGTTTGTCTTACATTAGCCATGTAGTTTTAAACAGCACAGTTTGGTTAATTCGTCAGAATCTATGCCAAAATTAATATACTACTACCGGATTACACACAAAACTATGTTGTTCTATGATTCTCTTTATAGCTTCAGTATAACGTAGTAAGGTAAAAGTATAACTCAGTGATAAAAGTTTCTTCCTTCCTACACGTAATTTTAGTCAAACGAATTTTTGAAGAAATGACGGAAAGTTTGTTATTAATCTTCTTTAAACGTGTACAAAAAGTAATTTCAGTTGTTGAAAATGAAAGCCTGGCAATATGATTAAGTGTTTTGTTCATCTTATTTTACCGATATTAACGAAAATCTTTTTGACCATTTCATTTTATTTTGTATTTGATGCTGTATGATACATACTAAACCTTATAAACTATAACTCAAACAAAAATTACACTATAATTAAACTATTTTAAAATGTAAATATGTATATACGTAGTTGAGCGAATAGTGCCCTCAGTTGGCCGCTACGTCATAATATACGGTTATTCATCCTTTCGGTTTCATTATTTTGGGATTGGAAAGAAACTCTCGCCATGTGAATTAATTGTAACCAGATTTCGACAAAACTCGCATTCTCCAATCCATCTTGGAACTGTTTCAGAAAATACCTTGTTTCTTATTTAACTGTAGTACTAATCACTAAGACCGAAGGAAATTTCTTGCCTCGCCACTGTTAGGAAAGACTTCGGGCAGGTTGCAGTCTAGTGTTTCTGTTCATTTTAGGCCACTTCATAGCATTTTTTCAATAAATTACTCTGCTGTACATATTTTAACTAAGTATGCCCATGGTGCAAAACTATTAGCATTGTAAATTTGTTGGCCTTGACCAGATGTTATTGTATACATTATTATAACATCTACGAATGAAACTTATGTTTATTTGCTTAGTGTAATGATTAATAAAATTTTCTGACATTTCGTGTTTCATGGCTTGTTGTTACCACCGCCATAAGTTGGTTAGGTCGAAATACGTTCACATACTAAATCAGTACTTTGTGAAATCCGAATGATCTATTTGGTTTTGTCACTGCTCTCAATAATTCATCATTTAGTTCTTATCTATCCAAGAAATTTTTTATATACAGTGGTGTGTTAGTCGTCTATATTGGAGTAGGTATGAAAAGTAGTGCATGGAAGGAAAAATATGACCATAACCACAATCTGGCACTCGATTTCAGGCACAAGGGTGTGGAAAGATTTTCTTTTTTAGGTAAGGGTTTCGGGGATTGGAATTAGTTACCAAGAGAAACGATAAATAACATACCGAAAACGTTAAAAGAATTTAAAGTTTGTAGAGGGCAAATGTAGGTGGGTGCAGGATAGGTGGAAGACAAGTATGTAGGGAAATTGCCACTTGAGCGTGTGCTCCATTGCAGTTAAATTAAATTAAATTCTGTAATCGCACCATAGTGATGGTGTTATTTATTTCAGTTCTCGTTGGTTTTTATGCATAGGATCTTGTGGTAGTGCTGCTATATGTATCCCCGAAGTTTTGTATCGCTATACAGGAACTACCTATCGTTTAGGTACTCTTGTTGGAATCTGTACCAATAAATCTATGAAAATTCTTCGGAAAATGCCTCGTTGGAGAGCTGAAATGTTAATTACTTCACTAATCACGGCGCTTTATGAGTTGCTCTAGGCTCTTCCAAATAAATTTTAGTTGATCTACATTTAGTGGAGTTACAACGATGATGTCAACTAAATGAGAATCGTTTAAACATTTCGCCATAGGACTTTCATATATGTACACTTTGTTACAACAGATGAGGAAAAAAGCGCAGAGAAAGCTATATCTTTTGCGTCTAAACATACCGAAGTACATACGAAAATAAACCACACTCTCTTCATATAAAGATAATTTACATTTTCTTAGAATGAATAATTATATACGAAGTTCCTAGTGTAACAACATCTGTTCGAATTAAGGACTGTATGTTTTTTTAATATTTCGTCTTCTAATTAGTAAAGTGGACCTAGCCACGTAGTTTGTGCACGCTCCCTATAGGAAATGTTGTTCCTGGTATGAGGATATAGTAATCTGACGCCTCCGTAGTGGATCTGGGAGGTGCAAGTGCCTCCACAGTATAAACCAGTAATTTTTAACCCGAGCACCGGTAAAATGGAAAAAATAATTCTAACGAACACCAACTTACAGGAGCATAATTTTTTACTGTGTATGTATTATTAACCAACCCTACCAGTTGTTATCGTCCCCTACCCCGCACCGAGCGTGGTGCTTGGCTTGGCATTCGGGAGGATGGGGGTGCGAATCTCGTTCCGGCCATCCTGCTTTGAGTTTTCTATGGTTTCCCGAAGTAACTCTAGGTGAGTGTCGGCATGGTTTCTTCAAATGGAAGTGGCCGAATTCCTTCCGTTGCTTGATTCTCAGTCCTTTTTCGTCTCTAATAATCTCGCTGACGACGAAGGATAAAGCTATGAGCAAACAACGCTCCTATAAAACAGTCATTAAATGCTCACAAAGGAAATCAGCTCTTTTCGATGCCGACTGGAAAAGTAATTAGTAAATACACTATTATAGTAACAATGCAGTTATATTCTCATATCCTAGAACACCAGATTTTTGCTCGTCATAGTAATATCCTTCACTTTTAGATCCTTTGTGTTATAGCTTATGCTCACATATAGCCTCCTAAAGTACAATTAAGTTATCCATTTTATGTGTACAACATTTGTTGTAATATTACTTTTAATGCAGTGGAAATCCAATTTTTAGTATTCTGCATGCAGACCAGATTTTCAATTTTTACGGATTAGAAGTTGAGAGTAATTGGTATAAAGCATTTTTTTTTAATTATTTGGCTACTAGCATATTAACTGGTTTTAGTATTATAAGTTAACTTATACATCAACGATTTAACATTTATATTGCTTCAACTAATTCAGGATATCACAGGACGGTCAAAACAGTGAATTAGAAACGTCCATGCACTTGATCGGATTTAAAAAGGCGTCGCCTGAAATATTTGGAACATATTATTGTGGTTTTTAGACATTTCTTACATCAAACAGCCAATCTGAATAACTTTCCTCCACAAAATTATGAAATCTGTTTTGCCGGAAATAATTCTATCGATGACAAATGAAAGTTACCTTGCTGATGAATGAAAAGCAATGAATAGTTGTGTTTTTCAGAATGAGATCAATAATAATGTCTTGGTTAATGACTGTAGACGTTGGAGTAGACCAGTGGTTCCCAAATAGTTTTTCCCGAGTACCACTTCAAGAAAGAGCTGAACCTCGCGTACCCCCTTATAGCTACATTTGCCTCTGCGTTCATTCCAGTCTAGTGCTTCGCCACAGTATTACAGAAATGTAATTAACACACACACACACCGTTTGACTGTCTTAAAATATATTTTGGCGGTAGTAATGTTTGCGTAATTGGTTTTTTTTTTCAATTGTCTTATTGAATACCTCAGTCAAGAGAGAAACTCGCGTACCACTGGGAGCAACCTCACGTACCCCTAGAGGTACGCGTACCACTAATTGAGAACCACTGGGGTAGACAATAAAGGTATGAACAAAAGAGTGAGGAATAATTACGTCGATTAATGTTGGCTGTGTTTTGGAAGAATTTAGCAAAAAGATAAAAAGTGTCCTCAGGAGAACAATAGGCCTATTGAGAAGAAAGTGTGAGGTTGCAGATTTGTACCTAAGGTATAAACTACTGTACGGTATACACACTAGTGGAACTACGCGCGTTAAGGAGCCAACACACTGCTTTGGAATGTTCCTTCGGGAACAGTCTTGCGTACAGGCCATCTTGACTGCGGTTTCTCGCAGTTTCCTAGAAGAGTGTTAGAACGCCTCATAAACTGTACATTTCACAAACAAAGGTACAGTTATTATTCATTCCTGAACCGAATAGATATGGTAGTTTGAAAGAAGAAAGAATTAACCGTGCCGAAACACTTCAGTGATTGTGAAAACCCACGATCAAATGTGCAGCTCCTGTTTCACTATGTGATTCAGACACCCCCGTACACACAGTGCAGAAGCTGGCCCATCGCTGTTTGGTAATTCCTCTACAATGCTGATATAACTTCTCCCGCAGTGATGTTACAGTAGCCGATGGATGTGGTCATAAACAACTTTCGCTTTAGCCAACGAGCTGCAACCACACATTCATCTGCTATTACTCGTCAAAACTTTCATGCAACCTAGAGCAAAGTGAAACTGCTAGCTTCGATGGAAACAAGCCACACTTTGCAAGCAAGTACGATTAGTACAATTCTTTTCCATTTGAGCTTTTTCTGATGAAAATTAAAACAATAAATGACAATCCTTCATATGTTTCTGTTAGCTAAAGTAAATTTCACAAGCAACATTTTGTCCTCTGCAATTAGATAACACGGTCGCACTATGTTTATTTGTCTCTAATTGTTGTATTGATAAGGTCGTTACATAGCAGAGTAAAATTTTGAAATTAGTAAGAACATTATAATGAATCTTCTTTCGCTAATAATAGGATACAGTTATTCACAAATTGTCAGTTATTGCAGCAAAAACATCATAGAACATAGAAGGGGCGTAGCTCCCATAGGGCTAGGCGGTGCAGTTCACCGGGGCCCCTATGCTCAGGGGACCCCCAAGGGTACCTCAAGAAGGGCCCCAAGCGCAGTTCAGAGGGCCCACGGGCCTTCACGGCAAACTGGCGACCTTTTTTTTTACCTCTACCGTCGTCTAAGGGGGCTCCCTGAGACACGGAAGCCCCTCACTAAGGACCCTCACTGCTCAGGGGAACCCCCAACCACTGCACTGGGATCCCCCAACCACTGGTAAGGGGGCCCCCAAGCACAACTCAGGGACCCCCAGCCTCAGTTCAGGTGGCCCCTACCAGCAACACAAAACAAAAACAGGTCGCCTATCTGGCCTGAGGGCCCAAAATAATTTTTTTGCACCGGGGCCCTTGTTAACCTAGCTACGTCATGGATAGTTAATAAGACACACATACAGCTCACTCACAATAATCCGGCATGAAATGAAAATATTTAATCTTAGAGCGCAAATATTAATTAAAACTTTGAAACTCGTAGTTAGATTATTGTCAGAAGGGTATATATACTGCAGATTGTAATTACAGATTATACGAATGTGCCTAATACATTTTGTAGCTAGAGTTTAACATTTTTACCTGATTCCATTAAATTCTAAATGAGATAGTTTTGTAAATCACTATGAATTGATATGCTACTGGTTAACTGAATCGTATGAGTTTTAGAAGGTAACTGGGTTGGAATATTCACACAGAAAACTCAAAACCCCTTAACCATGAAAAATAAGTCCAAAATACAAGATGCGGATCTTGGCTTGTCTTCAGATTCTCACAGAACACGCCATTCTTCGCGATAAAGGCCATCCATAGCGCTCCCTATTTCTTTAGAATCTCGGTCTATTCCACTTTTCTGGCTCTTCCTATGTCTGTCTTCCTCTCCTTCTATTTGTCTACAATAGGGCTGCTGATATTTTTAAAAGTATCAATATCGGATTCGATATATTTAAGAATAAATATCGACCCTATTTTACAAAAACAAATCGTGTAAAAATAGGGGCAAGTCTTGTGGCTATTTGCTAGTAGAAAATTGCAAGATATTCTCTTTAATTAAGTCTTCAATTTCTGAAACAGAATGGTGTTTCACGGCATATTTTTTTTTAAGAAAAGAAGTAATTTGTGACTAAGCTATTACACATTTTTGCTAAAGTATACTAAGAAAATAAAACTTAAGTATATTTTTTAACCTTTCTGATATTTCTGTAAAATAGACATTTAAGGCAAATTTGCTCCAAAACGTTTTACCTTTTTGATTGTCATTGGATAAATACAGGTACTCTTATGATATGGAGGAGAAATAATGTATGTGCACCAAGTTACTTTTTTCTAGGACAACTGGAAGTTGTATGGAATTACGATAAGTGAGTCTCCTACTCGTTTCAAAGAGTTTGAATTACACAAACTTCGGATGTAATGAATTAAATTTCACAAATTAGCTAAGCTTACCAAACTCCGTGTCAAATGAAAATTTGTGACGTATAAAGATTAAGGTAGGAGTGTGGACTTTTCTTCCAGGAATTATTAACAAAAAAAATTAAATATTGTGTACCAACATTTGTCAGCAGCCGTTTTTAAAAATACTCGTTGTTTTATAGGTTCTGCTGGTAGATTACTAGGCACTGGAAGATTAATTGTTTCAACTCGACAGGTGCTACAGATGTATAGATAGATATCAAATACTTTAAAGCAGTTTCTGAAAGAATAGGAAAAAAAAAGATTTCTATTTATCCAGAATCTTAGGTCGTCTGATGGTTTGAAAATATTCAGCTGATCCAAAAATTGTTTTAATTTAGTAACCATTGAACCAAAACTCATGGTAGAAACTTCATTGGACATATTTTTCAAGAGCATGAGCTCATGTTTATCCCAAAGAGATGACGTTGTTTCTTCTGCTACATTAAGTGAAATATTTTCCCTTCTTTGATACTACATTTGAAACGGCCAATGATGAACCAAAAATTCAATTTTTTGAATCTGAAATCCAAGGTGGTTCTTTTGACGTTAGAAAATCGTGTTCTAAAGACACAAATCTTTCATTATTACTTTTCAACAAAGCGCTTTGTAGAGACAATCCAAAATCAGTGGACGTTTATTTATTTCATTTTCTAGTCTTAATAAATTCATTAGTGGTGTAACTAAACCAGCTGTGACGTAATTTTAGAGATTTATTCTTCTGTTGATATCGAACCAGAAGTATAATCAATTCGCACAAAATATTTAACTGTGGAGTACTACAATACCTGATACATTACGATAAATTCTTAATGCTGATACTTTTGCCTAGATTGAAAACAAAATTTAATAATCTTTGCAACGTGCCCAGACAAGAATTTGAACGAGTACTAACTGCATTAATATTGACTTCTGTTTGTTGCTTGTATCGTAATTTATCAGAAGCAGTTCCAACTGTTTGAACGAGCATTAATATTTGGCATTCTTTTGTTGCTTGGATTGTAATTAATCAGAAGCACTAACTGAATGTTTAAAATAAGACGCAGTAAAATTTATTTAATCAACTAAGTTTTAATTTTTTATTGTTTCTTAAAATTATATCTGTGATTAAATTTATGGGATGTGCAAAACCTGTAATCCTTTTCTTTTTCCCCCAATAACAACCTGACACCTGACCTTATAAAACAAGTGACTGAGCGTACAGTTAGTTGTCCGATTAGAGAAAGTTTATGATTCTCAAATGTTGTGATCTAGGTAGGACGTATTCGCACTCATTACGAAAGTATTTTTACCGTTGCGTTGGAGACATGGTGTATAAGCGGGATCAGGGAGCTACCCTCTCTCCATAAGGTCTTCTGGTATCTTGTGGCTGTGAGCTAACTCGTCGAACAACTACTGGTTCACACGGATATATCATCTGGGTCTCTTATATTTGATCACATGTAATTGAAGTTCACTTGAAACTGTATCAGACGAGGCTGACTCATGGAAAATAAATACAAAAGTTTATAATACTGTCAGCAAGCTTTGTCATTCGCTGAACTCGCACTTGCGCTCGTTGCACACTTCGCTTTAGTAGGAAATCGCACAAAACACTTTGTTGGTCGCCCACACCTAACCCAACGGTCGAGGCCGAATCAGTAATTTCCAATAAAATCCTATAGTGTTTCTCAAACGTGCTTCAGCGTAAAGCGAGCTTCGAACCGTTTATGATGGGAATAAATTCATCACGCTAATAGCCAGTTCGACTACATTAGCGGGCACGAAAATAGACCTGCGAAGGTCAGTGCGTCTCCATACAATGTTGCAAATCCTCAGAAAAATCAATTTTCAGTTATATATGCTGAAAAATTCTAAAAAGTAATACTGAATTTGTGTAACAAGGTGTTGTGTTCTTTAACTCGAAATATTTATATGACTATTAAAAAAAAAAAAAAAACTAGTTCCCATAAACTTTAGAAATGAAATTACTTTCTGCACTTCAACCAACCGAAAAACTTAAACCAATTATAAAAAACAGCTGAAAAAATTATGCGGCTTCCCGAAAGTTAACAGATTAGCACAGAATATTTTACATTCATTATATAGCGAAGAATGTAATAAAAAATTTAAAAGTTATACGAATCTCTTGTTTGTCCCTTTTGTGTAATGTAAAAAGTTGTCGCTGACTAACTTCCGTTCTGTTTGTTCACGTAATAACTTCCAGTGAGAAAGTTTGTGAGAAAATATTGCTATTAATTTTAGAAAACACAACAGCATCTTTAAACGAATCCTTCTGGTTTGTTTAATAATTTATCTGCACGAATGTTATTGCGCTGCGCTCGCGTCCAACACTGGCCGACGGCTTACGTCAATTACGACGAACGAGATATTCGTAGTTACCGTACTTTCTCAAGATATTCAAATTCAGGCTCATGTAAGAATTATTATCGTAACAGTGAATTAAATGACAAAATACACATAAAAATGGTTTCCTGAAAAATCTTGTCATCTTAATAAAAATAAAGGTAGCGCAATATCTGCTTTCAATTAAATTACTAAAGAAATGATTGAAAAACTTACAAACTGGCTTATTTTCAGAGCTGTGAGCCATTATTCTCTCCGTAATTTATTCATCTTCGGATTCATTGAACTGAAGATCACTGTCGCTGCTTTCACCCAGCTGTATCACGAACTGATCCATTTCTGTGTCTCTCGCGCACTGTTTACCGTAATCAGTTTCTTGTAGTCTTTCCGAATGTCTTACACAATTTGTCAAATCTTCATGAGTAACGCTGTCTAAAGCTTCGTGTGTAAGTCGCTCGACATCTGCAAGTTTGAAGGTCATGTTCTTCTTAGCGACATCCCGTTTTACTTGTGCCCAGATGAGTTCGATTGGATTACACTGGCAATGATAGGGTGGCAGGCGAACTATTTGATGTCCCATTTCATTTGCCAATTGATACAATTCGAACACCTTCTTGGAATTTCGAATTAGTTCTTTACATAAAAGCTCATCCCTAGTTTCATGCGGAAAAAATTGAACACCATTCTTACGTAGCCATTCAATAAATATCTCCCTTACGCCAGTTTGAAGATGGTGGTTTGAATGGAATGACAACTGCATTGTCAATGACGATATTGCACACTTCTTCCAGCGAGCGACACATATGACAAACCACCTCTAAAAACTTCACCATTAAATTCTGTGTGGTAATCCGATACAAACGAACTTTTTCCGCCACGAAACACAAGTTTGGCTCCTTGTATGAAACCTTTATGTTAATCAGCATGTATTATAACAAGTCGACTTCCTCGGCCAGTAGGAACTTTAAGACATCCGTCCTCGAATCATGCCAAATATATTTGTTCGTATGATTTTGGTTAATGTAAGTCTCGTCTAAATAAACAATTGGCCTAACGTCCTTTGTACGCAATGAGTTCATTGTTCGCAAAAACTTTACTCTCGAAGCCGCAATATCATTGCGTTCCATTAAAAACTTACGTCCGTCGTTGAATTTACTAAATTTTAAAACCCGGTCTTTTCAGAAGACGAAGAACGGAGCTTTCTGAACCTGAATAGCTATTTTACGGCAGAGATTAGACCGTATTTTCATAGCCGTTGGGTGTTCTCTGTCGTAGTGCTCTAAAACAGTCCTGCGCACTACTTCTGTATTAAAATCATCCAGTTCAGTGCATTTGTGTTCCCGACTATACTTTTTCTTGGTGATTCAAAAACAGGGCTCATATCTTCGGTTTCTGCCGAACTTAAAATACCGACGATACGTTAGACCAACTTCTTCGAAATACCACAAGCCTCCGCTGTCAATGCTTGTACTTGAGCAAAGCTAATGATTCTCCTGGCTTCTTCGTTGTAGGAAAGGTTGCTAAAATACTTCAAAACATTTGCCACGACAACTTTACTTTGCTTTCTAATATTTGGATGACCATCGCGAACACCGATTTTACTTTTTCTCGGTAACGCACTGCATGTAGAATACTGTTCAACAAGGTCACTCATCATAAAGACAAAATAATAACCTTTAGAGTAGCGAAACAAACCGACCGCTGCGAAAACTACGAACCGACTGGCAGTGGAAGAACATTTGACATCACCGGCGGCTCAACTGAGGGTTAAGGGGAAGTGCGGGCAGGGGATGGGCGTGGAGGCAAGACTGTGTGACCTTGAATGGACTAATTCGGTGAAGCGGACTATAGGTGTTTCACTTGCCAGCCAGAGGTTTCGCCAATGTCTGCGGTTAACCTTAAAAAAAAAGGCACAAGATCACTTTGATCTGCCGCCACTCTGGGCAGGCTAGAAATAAGCTGCAATGACACTCTGTACCCTAGAATCCACTACCAGTTTCAGCATGTTCTTCCTGAATTCCAAATTCATGTCACACACTTACGCGTAACTCACTTACAAGAAGTTTTTTCTTGTGGTAACCTTGGTTAATTATCTACCTAGATTCACCTATCGCTAGTAGTTTTACGTCGCAGCTAATGGAAATCTCTTACAATTGTTCACTTCTTGTTCCAAGTCCATTGTCATTGTTATCATGATCCTTGTAGTGATTTTGTGCATGTGTTCTTAAAGTTCATCTTTAAATACATTATTCACAATGTGCAATAATTTCTCTGTGTCCTTATTTCCATTTGCAATTTGACAATATTTTCAGATAATAATGGTTCTTTTTTCCTTTAATCTATATCGGTGTTTCTCAAACTTTTTATCTCCACGTACCCCTATAAAATTTTCCAGGCAATGGCGAACCCCCTTGAGAAAAAAACTGCGACTACTACTATCTCCAATACTAGTGACACTGGGCAGGCAGCAATGAGAAATATTCATTATTGTGCGTGCTATACACATGAGATAGCCAGTCCACGTAAATCTTTTCGGGAATCCTCTACGATCAACTGGCGAACCCTAGGGGTTCACTTTGAGAAACACTGATCTATATTACACACCGAAAAATTGTTTCACTCAATTGAAGACTCGGAGGGGGTGGGGTGGCAGGGTAGTGAATTTTTTTCGTAAATTAATTTACGGTTACAGCTCGATTCAGAATGTTCATACGCATTAGCTGAGAGATTAGAACCGAAAAATACCCAGCAGATCAAGAAATATTAGCACTGCAAGTTTTGCTGTTAGGGGAAGAAACCAGGGAAGTAAAGCGCACAGAGAAAAGAAGCAGGCGAGTCAATGGTAACGACAATGAACATTATTCATAAGGGAAAGGCTCAATCATTTTACAACTTGAAAAGGAACCCGAAATTGGAGGCAAGTAAAAATAAAAAGAAGGTGGATATGTGTATAGACTTTTGCAAAAAAGTATATTTGACAGATATAACAATCAAAGATGTTGCTATAAACGTCAACTGGTCATGTAGTCATTCAATATCCATGTTCCAGCAAAGGATAAAACTTTTTTTTTTATTATCGAGAATGCAGTGCCCGAATGAAGTTACAATATTTTGTGATTCAGCTGATGGGCATGATAAAAACTACAACAGTCTTTCGCTCCATTCATTATTTAACTCTGAATCAAATTGGTGGTTTGAAATAGATCAACTTTACAGTTCCTATGCGTGGTCATTCGCAAGACTGCGATAAAAATGTTGGATTATGGAACGTCAAAACGTGAAAATTTCAAAGGAATGGTCAAGGCATTCCAATGTAAACCATTCTCTTTCACTTTGGTTAGCGTTGCCCAAGAAATGGTGTTGGACTGGAAAACGATACTGGACTTAATATACTATACGTTCCATAATAACCTATCAAAACGCAGCGTATTGAAGTAATATCTGTTACATCCAGCCACAGCCGTTTGCTGCATATCGCACAACGTACCACTGACCGAGCGTGGTTGGTGATAGGTTAGCGCATTCTGGAGGACGGCGGTTCGAATCCCCGTCCGGGCTTCCAGATTTGGGTTTTCCATGGTTTCTCCAAATCACTCCAGGCGAATGCAGGGATGCTTCCCTTCAAAAAGGCCATGGCCTCATTACTTCCGGTTCCTTGTGTTCCCAGGCCCATCCCTCCTCTAATGACCACTGCCGGCGTAAAAAAAAAAAAATAAAAAAATAAAAAAAAAAAAATAATAATAATAATAATAAATAAATATAAAAAAATTGGTATGTTAAACTTCAGAAAACATGTATACCACACAACAGTTTAGTAGTATTCCGTTTGTCGTAATATACTTCGAACATTTCCATTCATTATTTTAGGTCTTCTGCCGATTTCCAGGATAAAATATAATGATTTGCAAAGCCCGATGAAGTTTTGTCATTCTGGTGCTGTAAAGATCTTCTGTCAGCTACTCCACAACTAAATCTCAGCGATGGGAGTACCATTACTGCGTAGCCATCACATCCAGTCTTACGTTTACTCATAATATCTACGGAATTATTGTGCCTGTTTCACTTGATATGCGTGTTATTTTTCTAGGGACGTTTGATGAGATTTTGTAGAATTACTTCACTCTGAGGAGAAACTCTGATTTTACGTTTCCTGGAATTAAGATGTTTTATTTCAGAAATCAAAGTTATTTTACATGGAGATATACTAATACCATGACACTTTAGACATTAAAGTTGCGTTTTCTCAAATTTTATAAAAATTGACTTACGTACCTTGTTCACCCGAGTCTTCAATTGAGCCTTCCTCCACATACAAGCATAATGTCACTATTCCAGATTACGACCATTATCTAATCGCATTTTAACTGATATTTGGCTCTCATTTTAATTTTAGCCGTCTAGTTTTAACACATTCTTATATCGCAGTGCCTCGCACACGAATTTTTTACAATTTTAATTTTACAGTCTCCACCTCATTAAAAGTTTTTTTTCAAATGTTTAAATGTCTAAACTGTAGCATTGTTTCCCTTGATTCGTTTTTCCAGTCTTAACGGTAAAGGAAGAACTACTTCTTATGCTTCCCCTCTTATCGTAATTCCAGTCTTGTATTTATCTGTAACATGTTCCACTTTCCTTTTTACTCCTGTTGACGCGAACTGAACATATTGGAGTTTTCAAATTCGTCCATTTGTGCTTTCATCGAAATTATGAAGATAATACATTTAAAAAAAACTTTGTAGATCTTTCTTCCTTCAGAATATTAACATGTTTGTGTTTCAATAACCTTTGAGTTTCATCTTCCAGTAGTAGTTTAATTAATAATGGGGAGTGTATTCTACCTGTGATACCCTGTTTAAATCTTTCAAGATCCTGTCAAACCGTCCACACAACCAAAACCAACATCTTTATCATTTTCCACGTTCACGTCATACAGTTTCTTCCATGCATCACTGCTATTTTGCTGAGACAGAAAGATGTTTCCAATGGGCACATCTGATGTTGAAACCGTATGTTGGGGTGAAGAATTCTTTTATGTTACTAACAATATAACGAGGGTGAAGAGATGGAAATATGATTTCTTCTGTATTTTCTTTGGTTCTTTAGTTGACGCATGAAGCGTAGCTAAAATAATAAGACTAACAGTATCTTAAATATGAAAACAACAGCGTAAGGCAGAAGAAGTAACAGAATTCTTTAACTTGCAAAGTAAATTGTAATTAATGGACGAAGCAAGAATTATTTCAAAACCTTATTGCCAGAAAAAGGATTCACCTAAAATGAAAATTCTTTTAGTGTCAAATATTAATCTAGGACTCTCAAAAACGATATGTATCGAACACTAAGCTTCATGGAAATTAAGGACAGACCTTATCAATGCCAAATAAAATTGAAATTAAAGCATTTGAACCGTAGAGTCGTAGAAGGATGCTAAAAATTAAGTGAAGAGGAGAAGCACAAAATGAACTGGTTTTGGAAATCATAAACAAGGAGAGAATTTAACGCAACAGTTTAAGTGAACGAAAAGAAAGGATGAAGCAGTGACATTTTAATGCGTGTAGGATTTGAAATTTTATTAGTTGAGCGAACAGATGAAGGAAAAAGCTGTAAAGGAGATAAGATTGGAATATCTGAAGCAGATAATGGAAGACTTAAGTTGTATTGGGATTGATGACGTAAAAATATTAGCCCACGATCAAAAGACGTGGACCATTGCATCAATCTAGTCCAGAGAAAGAAGGAAAGAAATTGTCATCTCAACTATTAGAAATAGTCAACTATTGAAGAAAATACACAAAACTCTTCACTTCTGAAGTTGTACAACAAATAAATATTTATTCTTATAATCGTTGTTCTAAACAGGTATGGGCAACCTTTTCTTAGCTGAGGGCAGAATTTCGGAACTTAATCAGGTCGCGGGCCGTAGGTAAGAAATAAGGTAGTAGGGTGGTTGGTAAAATCTCTCACGAAATATCATCGGGGGGGGGGGGGGGGGGTCGACGGAAATCTCACGTGAGATTTTGTGAACTTTAATTGACTGTAGAGCTAAAAAAAAAAAAAAAACTTAAATACCTATTTACGGGATAAAAACCGTCTTTTCAACGTTTTCGGGATCGCGAGAGCTAAAAAAAAGGCCTCAAAACTTTCCCGCGAAAATCTCACCTCACCGAGGGGGGGGGGGGGAATCGGTATTCCGAAAAATCACCTTACCTAAAATGTGGACGCTCCCTTGTGAATAAAAAGCCAATGAAAATTCATTTTTATTTATTTATCAGAATTAGAATAGCATAACATACACAAAGTAAATTAACAAAAACAGGTAGAAAAAATCAAATGAAGTTTAATGAGAGACTTGAGTTTGAAGCTGAGAAATAAGATCATCGATATTGGGGTCAATAGCACTAGTACAGAGGCGCAAAGTGTTTTCTAAATTAACATCTGTAAGTCGAGTACGATGCTTATTTTTATTAATTTTCATGATTGAAAAAAGCTGCTCACATTTATACGTGCTTCCAAATGTGCAAATCATTTTTCGTGCGAAAACTCTCAGCTGTGGATATTTCTCTTCGGAAAGGTATGTTCTGTAAAATTCACTTAGTTCAACATCATCAAATTTAGACTTAAGATATGTCTTCTTGAAGCTCGATCAAACTCAATTTGTAGGTGAAGCGGAGCATCTTCCAACATACACTTACACGGATTTGCAAAAATATTGAAAAGTGCTGTCCATATTCTTAAAATCGGAAAACCGATCATTGAATTGCTCTGACAATAGTTTAGTTCTTCAGCATAGCGACCGTATTCAATGTTTACATTACTGGATAATGTTAAAAAATGAAAACAGTTTTTATTTCTCATTTGTGTTCCCAGAAGTTAATCTTTTTTTGAAAAGCTTTAAGATGACTGTACAGCTGATTTACCAATACCCTTGTTTTTGAAGCTTCAAGTTCAACTCGTTTAAGTGTCCGTGATGTCCACCAGGAAAGCCAAGTCACAAAGCCATGTAGGATCACAAATTTGCGGTAATGATTTGCTCTTTCATTCTCCATAAAATCAGCTATTTCTTTTCTGAGGTCATAAAATCTTTTTTTAAGCATTTTACCTTTGCTAAGCCACCCTTACTTCGCAATAGTATGTCACATCATCGTGCTGTGAAGAGAGATCATCCAAAAATGTTTTAACTGGCGATGGTTAAGACCGCGGGATCTAATGAAATTGATGGTATTTATTACCACATCCATAACGTTCTTCAGTCGAATGGAACTTAGAGCACAAGTTTTTGTTTGGTGAATAATGCAGTGCAGAATATTAACTCACATTCTTGCACATTCATAGTGGTTGACTACTTTCCCTTCAGAATTCGACAAAACCTTTTCGTGAACGACCATCGAAGGCGCACCATCTGTACACACTCCAACTAATTTATACCACTGCAAACCATATTGCTCAAAAGTACATTGCACCTCGGCAAAAATATCTTTTTCCAGTAGTGTCCCCTTGTAGCGGCCGTTAAAGCCAGTAGTTCCTCTGTCACTAGAAATTGTTCATCAATACCTCGTATAAAAATAGCTAACTGGCTGTGTCAGATAAATCTTGTGCCTCTCGTCCAGAGCAATAGAAAATGCTTGAAAACCAGCTAATCTGTCAGTCAATGTGTTTTTGATATCACTAGCCATCATATCTATACGTCGAACTACAGTACGTCGCGATAAGCATCACTTTCTCAACACTGGTCTTTTTTTCTGGGCACAAAAGTTCTGCAACATCTACTAGGCACTCCTTAACAAATTCTCCATCAGAAAAGGACTTCGATGTTTTCGCTATTTTATAACTAACTATAAAACTAGCTTTAACAACACTGTCTAGATTTGATCTTTGTGAATGGAACATTTGTTGCTGTTTCCCTAAATCGGTAATGAGTTTTTTTATTTTCTCTTTCTTAATTGACCTGTAAGTAAATTATATTGAGCGAAATGCTTGCTGGCGTAATGCCGCTTCATATTGATTATCTTTTAAAACGGAAATTGTTTCACTTGCACAACAAGCACATAGGTTTACCACTGTTGCATGATAAAAAAGTATTCATAAGTCCATTTGTCTTGGAATTGACGACACTCTGTATCCACTTTCCGCTTTTTTAAACCAGACATCTTGATAGATTGTTGACACGTTCGCTGTACGGTTTACGTATTACCCGCAATAAGCAACTAGAACACACTCGATCGTACGCGAATATGCCGTGCAAGCGGTCAAAGTTGACTGAAGGATGAAAACATGCCGAGCAGCTAGCGGCGAAGATCAAAGGCGCGGTCGCGACAGTTGTTTCAACAATGTGAAACAAAAGCATTGTTAGTAATGAGTCAGCGCATGCCGAACTAACAGTCGCGTTTGAAGCGCTTAAAGGTCATCGGGAGGCTTCCTGAATGTTTACCATTTGTCTCTTTCTAACGATATTTCTCGATTTTAGTCTTTATGATTTGAATAAATACATTTTTTTTTGCACGTTACTTGAACTTACTGAATCTCTCGCGGGCCGGATTGAAGCTGGCGGCGGGCCGGATCCGGCCCGCGGGCCGGGGGTTGCCCATATATGTTCTAAATTATAGCTGCAGTTTTATACCCAAATGGTAAATACTTAACTGCAAGAAAGTACAGTCTTTGACATTATTTCTGGCCGACGGTGAAAAATTCTATCACTCTTATTTTGCACAATCTGGCATCAATGTCATCCCAGGCAACAGGAACGCAATACTGGCTCCGCCTCCTCGCAATTTCATTGGTGGATATTTATTCAGAGCCATCTATACTGCAGATTTTTCATTTCTTAAGTCAATGCAGGAAACAATTGGCCAACAGGTAGGAATTAAGCTCCTCCCACTGACGATTCTTATTGGCTGAACAGTTCATCATCCTACCATTACGTTTCTATAATACTTTACCAAAACTCAGATCTTGAAACGTTTGCCAAAAGTTCTAATTAACGGGATTGCATTAAAGTGAGGAAGGAAACAGGCTCAGTGCTGTATATTACTACGGTTGATTAGCATAAAACTAAACGATGAGATTGTTATACTCATTTGATAATTCCTTCGGATAATATTTCACTCATATATCTGGTCAGTCCACAAAACCAAGGGATAATCATGTTCCATGAGGTAGAATTTTTAGTACTACGAAACTACAGAAACAAGAAATTATTTCGGAAGTGTCTCTCTCCAAGATGGATTGAATGAAACAGTCTTCTACGCTGCGTTGTATACGCCTATTCGAGGAAAG
>CM061920.1:229255331-229345310 GCA_031002005.1 Vandiemenella viatica | reverse complement strand
CGGTACTGAAATCTTATGTTACATATGGTACACATTTTGGCCATTTGTGTGGAGATGAAGAACTTCTTAAGCTATCTCTTTATGAGCGCCGGCAGAACACACCGTACCACAGTCAGTTCATAGCGTTATCCTGCAGTTTTACTATCACCATTTTCTGTTACTTATCGCTATTTCTCAGAAAAAAAAAGTATTTCAGATCGGCGAAATATTGTGTAAGTGTAATTAAAATACACCTTTAACTCGGCTAGTCACCAGAGAACAATATTTATATGGAAGTACTGATTTCACACTTATCAGAATACTTAGTTGCTTCATGAAGTTTACGAATAGGGCAGTAATATTAATTAACGACTGTTGGGTTTGATAAATAGTAATTATTCCGATAATCTACATTAAAAACTATTTTCCTGAAGTGTTGTGAATTACTACAGTAGCCTATTATTACCAGAAATTCACACATGTCAAACATGAACGCAATAGTTACTACATTCCGTGTTCGTTACGTTGCTTAATGTGTAGCGACGTTTCCCGCAAAGCCTGGGTGTATCTTCTGGGCCAGATGTATATTAATTCCCATTTAGTTGTCATTGCCAAAAAATTAAAGCAGAGTATAAATGTTCCAATGATGTTATTGCGATGTGGTCAGGAAATTAGTTATTGTTTTTTCTCTATGTTGCTATTTTCGGTGCGGTGTTTTCTATGCTCAAATAAAATGATGATTTTGATTTACTGAGAAGTTACTAAATAGAAGTCTGTCATTTCCTATACGCAATCGGCCAGTAAATTTTTCCGGGGAAGAGTAGACACATCTTGATGCATGCGGCATCCATATTAAAAGGGACAAAAATTGAACAACAGTGGAACACCGTACACCAACTGAATTCCACTAACGAAGGGGAGTTGCTGTGCAATACTTCCTCCAATAATGAAATTCAGTTGACCTGCTACTGGAAAATTAATCCTTTCCGCAATAAGTGGTGTCATATTACTTTGAGTGTTGTAAGTGCTGCTTTTCAACATTTTGGATTAATTATGATAGTCTGGAAACAAATGAGGTGTAGAACGTCTGAACTGGTGAAGCCACAATATTGTTTACGGTCTCATTCGACAGTATCAATTTCGCGTACATGAGAATCGTTTGGTTGTAATGTAGTATATGGGCGAAATTAGCACATCAGCATAAATTCAAAGCCATTATGAAGAAATCATATATATTGGAAACAGTGTTGCACTTACGCGTAGAAGATACCTGAAATACAGCTTGGTCGGTGTCTTTATACCTTTAACATTGTCAACGAATTCATTCTGGGAACCTTTACATGAAGTCAAACTGCCATCAGAGTCAATAGAATAGTACATTATTGAAATGCTAGATGCTCACATTCAAGGCACTAGATTGATCTTCCATGATACTAACCCTTAAAATAAAATTCTAGCTGTATATTAAAGTGACGTCTACATGACTTTCAAAGAAAATTGACAAAATGGTAATTTGCTGTAGTGAGAGAGCACTATGCCTAGAAATCTCTTCGCAGTACGTACCACACTTGTCGCATCACAGATCTGTACTGTGGAGATTAATCTTAAGGAATAAATAATTTATCTACTAAACTTAGATTCAAATTTTTTATCGCTTATCCGTATCGTCCACAGAAATTAAAAATGAAGTTCAACATAAATACAATGATTTTGGCATTTGTAGATACTTTCTTTGGCTACCTAACATTCCGCGTCACGTCATAGAAGCTGCCTCGGTACCTCAGTACTTGCAATAGTTCAGTATGCTTTTTTTCAAATTTGGGGAGCAACCTCAGTTATACCTGTATACTTCTACGCCTTCAAATTTAATTTTACTCTGTTACAACTTCTACGCTTGACACTTGGCTATCGACGTATCCATTGTTTCTCCGTATCTTCCTAAACACCAACATCATCAGAAAACTCTGATGTACGTAGCCCGCCATTTTCTAATTTTTCCAGATCTTTCTCTATACCATCCAATGCGGATACAATACCTGAGATGATTGGTACGTCCTCTCTCCTTATGTGGTTTAAAATAACATGAAACTATCACGAGCGAGAGTCTGTAAACTGGACACAAATAACTGATAACGGATATCTGAAAGTTATCCGTGACAAAATGCGGTACTCTTTAGTTTTCATTCGCTCTGGCAGATAAACTGTATTCCTGCTAGCCGTTAACACCACCTCCTCTGCTATAAGTCGAAAACTAGTCTCCATGAACTGTTACTTAATTTTTAAGCCATACCATAAAAGCTGTATAACCACGTAATTTTCAAAACTTCTCCTATCTACTCTTTTAAAGTGTCGTTCAATGTTCCATTCTATCCTGTCCTCCGTGTAGATCCCTAGGATTATGCTACTACAATCATACTAGCTTTAAAGTCATGTATTCTGAAATATTTTCCCCTTTTCGTCGTATATAAGGCTTATTCACTTCTGTTTATTTTATCAGAGGGTTTATTTTCCATATAGCATCTTCGTGCTCCTTTTACTATCCTCCTCCCATTATCATCTTCCTGGACAGTTTCCTGCATCTTGTAGGGTTCACCATAAACAGTTGTTTCCAGTGTCTCATGTCTATACACCATTCCTTTTTCCACAACCGTCCAGTTTTCTGACCTACACTGTACACTCTTTTCTATTCCCATACTCCATCTATCACGCAGTCTTCGTCGATGCTCCTTCCCTTCGATGTTTTTCGTTGGCATCGTTTAATCACTTACCCTCTTAATGTGTCCATATTACTGGAGACTTGCTCTTTCAACTCTCTCCTGAACGGATTCCTCTTCAACTGCTTTCATCATGCGCTCATTCCGCAACTTTCCCAGTCATATCGCACCAATCATACCACTCTGAAACTTCCTTTCTGTTACCTAAATTCTACCAGAGTTCCTTTCGTCGTTAACGTTTCTGAACTATATAGGAGTATTGGCAGAAAATATGTCCAGTAAATAATCCTACTGCACCTCTGCGTTCTATATAAGGATTCTGAACTCCTATCCACCTCTACAGAATAAAACTTGAAGCCTCTGAAATTATGCTTTAGAAGTATTTTAGGAACAAAGTATCAAACTATTTGTGCTTAAATTTGGAGAAGGGAAAAGAATATAAAGAATTTAAAAACACGAAAAGATAAGATGATCTGAAATGTTTTGATACTTATCGATCAGGTTAGTTTACTAATGATTATAATGTTACGAGGTACGTGAGGAAAGTGAAGATAGAATTATACAGAAAAAGAATGTTGCTTTTTGGTGGGGAAAATGGGAAAAGATTGTTATAGTGTAGGAAGAGGCGGAGGACTGAATCACAGCAATCCATAGACCGAAAAAAAGGAAAAGATTTCAGTATCATCCCATTGGAGCTTAACAGTATCGCGCTGTACGAGGTTAGTTTGAAAAGTTTTTGGCACCTATTATTAATTTAGTAGCAAACAGATGTAAATTGGCATGATATGGTAAACAGTATGACGGTTAACAAATTTTCTGAAATTTCATGTTTCATATTATTCCAATAGCCTGACGATCTGTGGCGGAAATTTTTCAATCTACTTTAGTTAATGTCACATAGCATTCGATCGAACTTTCCTTTGAGAGCCGAAGCTGTAATCCCACAGTCGACAACACGCAGGCCCACTACTGCAGCTAAACGTTCTTAAAGGCCCTTTGTCAAGCCGTTCCATTGAGAATCGTCGTAGAATTAGCTCGTTCCGTCGCCGGTTAATCTAACGCGTACACACAGAGCTCTGTTTGACGGCTTTGAGCAGCCGCCTTTGTGCCCAGCCTCCCGCCACACAGCGCTGTGTGCCTGCCTGCCGCGCTGGTCCCTTGCTCGTCTAACTTCGTTACCGCCAGACATGAAGGCTGCGTGCGTACCTTTATTTGTGTGTCAGCCTACGTGTGGAGCGGGTCTTGTTACTGCCCACGTGTGAGTCTGCCTTGTTACCGCCAATGACTGGCAGCTGCCTGAATTAAAACATTGTAGGTTTTTCACCGTAATTATTATCTTTTTATTATTATACAAAATGCACACAGTATATTATACATATTTTTGTCTTTCTCCTTTCCAGGTGAAGACTAGTTTAATGGCAATACAACAGATTTCAGAAAACCATCATAAAGTTATTATCAGCTCTCTTCCTTTATGTTATTTCTACACTCTTTGTGGGAGAATGATTCTGAAACTAGACGCGGAGTTAGTTGGTCCAAGACCCGATGGTAAAAGAAATGTTCATCATTAGGCATTTGGCTGCCAGGGTTGGAGATGTGATAATTCACACCACCTGTCACTAGATAACCTAGCAAAGCGTGGTCTAATCGCAAACCACTTCCCGCTTAATATGGGGCAAGGGCATGTGACATTTTTGTTTGTGATTCATCTGTCGGATAGAGACATAAACGTCGGAGGTCTCCTAGGAGTCTTTCGGAAGAGTTTCAGGTTTTACCTTCTCCATTCTTTCGCTCCCACGTATACATACAACAAAGTGGTAAGTAATTGGCCGTCCAACCTCAGCAAACATAAGAGTGGAGGTTTCTCGGCCTTGTATGTATGTGGAATTTTCTCCGGAAACTAGCTGAGTGAGAACGTTTGTATAACATGACGTTTCGGTGGTCTTATTCTCTGCCGTTGAAACATCGTGTTATACAAACGTTCTCACTCGGGGAAGTTTCCCGAGAAAATTTCATCTATTGGCATATTATGTCTCCTGCTGCAAAATCCGACTAGCCTACCGTCTGTAGCCCAAACGTATATAAATATTGCTTGTATTGTTAAGCTATTTTTGTAAGTACTAGTTCGTACAGACTTTATACTTAATAACATCGTGAAAAAAAAAGAATTTCCTGAAGATAACCAAAGCGCAATATAATAATCAGATTTTATGACATTTTTGGGGTTAAAGTTTCACGTTAGCAGCGATGGTAAGATAACATTTATTTTCCATTTTATATTAAAACTATAGTCGGATACCGACGGTCAAACCACAATTTTACTTTACGTTCAACTGATTCATCTCATTTTATATAGTGATTTAAATTGTTAAGTTTGGAGGTCGTCCTGTCCTTCTAGCTGGATTGCTAAGATGTTTTTACGGTGTCTGGCAAACAGTGCGGCACTATTTAGTTCGAGCACAAGTAACGGGAAAAATTTCGCCTGTCGGAATTTGGCTAGCCGGGTTGAGACCAGGAAATGCGCCACGAATATATTTTACACTATTAATGGTGATTCATACCTTGGACGGGATCTTGGCAGCATTTTGTATCTATAGAAGGAACAGGCTTAAATGGACCAACACAGTATTTCACTCGTTCTCTTCTATACTATTACATCCAAAAACTTACACTACATTATATTAAATTCGCGCGCGCGCACACACAGACACAATAAATACAATAAAACTTGCAAGTAATATTCATAAAGAGCAAAACAACGGGAAATCCCCATTTATGTTTCTCCAGAGAGTTGGATGAAAGACTAACATAGTCCATGAAATCCACCTAGGCAGATCATACAGCTTTATTAGTATGGTAACCTAATTAGAAAAGACTACATGCTTGAATACTTTTGTTTCCACTAAAATTATCGCCTGAAACGTTCATGCTGGTTATCTCGGTCTGATTTTATATAAGGAGCGAAGTATTCTGTGAGAGTAAATACATTTCAATCTGGTACCGGCAACACCACCTTCACACTATTAACAATGTTGTGAAGGGAGCGTAGAACTCTGGATACAACATTCCCGCTCATACAGGATGGCGTGAGTCTAGCGTTGTAGTAATACTGCAAACGATATGTAAGTACTAACGTTTAAATATTTATAACTCATTAACGCAGTGAAATAATGCATGACAAACACTCACAGGTATTAAAATGCCTTCTTTAAAAACAAGTTTCCCTGAACTACAAATTTTTTATGTTTTTGCGATTAAGTAAATGTTATAATTTCATGGTCTAGAAAGCAGCTTTCTGACACCCGAAACCATCACAAAATTGACGGTATTAATTTTAAAAATAAATATAGAACTGTATGGTTCAGACAAGACAGCACACCCACAGGAAATCAGCATCCATATTTTCCGTTCACAGAAATTTCAACTTACTTTGTCTTCAGTTTATTTCCGTGATCCACGTAACTCCTGTAACTAAATACAAGAAAACAGCAAAATATTCTCTTTTAATACTAAGAAGATGTTCTAACCTACTTCTCCTTAATTAATAGCAACTGAAACATAATTACACAGATACGCCGACTGCATTCAATTCTTTAAGTTTTCATTTATACTTCTACAAATAACTTTCATTTCACTTTCTTTGCATCACTACTAACACATCAACTATTATAACTACTACACCGCCTTTCATATAAATGACCGAGCGTGGTGGGTAAGCGGTTAACGCTCTGGCCTTGTACTGGCCCTTCCACGAATCCAGATTTGGGTTTTCGAAGGTTTCCCCAAATCACTCCAGGCAAATTTGTGGATGCTTTCTTCAGAAGGTCATGGGAGAATTCCTCCCCGTTCCTTGCCCCCAGTCCTTTCCCACCTCTAATGACCTCGACGTGGATGAGGCGTGAAGCCATTAGCCAAGCCAAGCCAAATAAATTTTAAAATATATTCACTTTTTATTTTACCCAATTTTTTTACATCTCAAAAACTTATCCTCATCACTCTAACTTCTCTGACTACCTGCTCTACAGAAATGCTTGGCAACAACTCTGACTCCTGCCCAACGATAATATAACTGCTTCCGCTCTTAAAGGAGACATTAATTACAAGCTTATGTTAAATTTGTAGGCTTCTATTTGTGACCTTATAACAGTCTACCGTGCGTTTAAAACCCATATTAGCTCAGAATCTATACAAAGTGGGTTTAAGAATGCGAATAAAATTTTTCCTAACTTAAAAATGAGAAGTTATTAGAATTATTGCTGTATCGAATTCTTTAAAATGGAAGGAGAAAACCTGGAAGGAACAAAACGTATGTCGCAATAACTTTTAAGTGGTTGTAGGTGTCAGAGTAATTGAAATGCAGTTCTCAAGTACCTGTGCAGCTCATTTCTTTACCTTTATAAGCCAATACCAATTGTATTCTGATAACAAATTATATTGTCTTTGGAATTTAAACCTGTTACTAAATATTAAGTAAAACTCCCTTTAGTCTTTGTTGCTTATATTAGAAGACAGAGATTCATAATTTCCTTTACTACCTCACCACTAGAAGGAAGATACGCAAAAAGCTACCTTCACCTCTTTCAGGTTACTCATTTCATAACAGGCTAAAGAGATCTATTTGTCTGTTTCAAAGGTTTATGATCATGGAAGATCTTCCAGTGAATCAGATTTAAACCGTAATTGATCAGATGGTTGCTCGCGTTAAGAACTTAGATGATTTTATGATAAACAGGATACCATTCTCGATATATAACTTACATACAGTAGTTGTCTAACAGTGCTGTATGCATTTTAATAGGATGTAGCAAATTATGATTATACCGTGGTAACTTAATTGTATTTATAAGTTCCAACAGTAATCACTGTAAGATCTATGCAGCAATGAAAACGGCAGTGTTTATTCTACCTTCGAACAGATACATATGGTTCTCTTACTCTCCTATATACGGAAATAGTTCAGTTGCGATCGGATGACACCATCAGTCGTTTATCGCGATTATGATGTGTTTAAATGGTACAAACTAGAATGGGCTGACTTTGCCGATTGAATTAGGGATTTTACATACATAGAAGTCACTCCATCTGTTTTTATTCGCGAAACTTAAAATATTTCATACAGAGAAGTATTATGAACAGTACTGAACTGTGCATGTGGTTACAAAACTTTCCAATTAGTTCGACAAACAAATCATGCATAAGAAAGATTAGATAAAACCTATATTCAGAAAGCGAGGAAAAGATTCGAGAATGGGAAAAGAATAGGGCTTCTCCTCTGCTTTTTTCTATGAGCCAACATGTCTTTGATAGTTTATTTGTGAACTGATAACACGAAAATCGTATTCCACGTTTGTAACGTCGCAGGAACAGCTTGTAAGCAGAAAAACAAATATTCAAACTGGATTTATAAAACAGATAAAACAACTGCAGGGCAAAAATAGAGGCTTTTATGGAACAACGCTGAAAATGAATGAGAAATAAGAAACAGAGACAGATTAGTAGCAACACAAATGCAATACCAGAAAAGTGAAAAGTTACTTCCAGAGCTATTGCGCTGTAGCAATAGAGCATGATTTACAAATAACCGTTACGAAATGGGTAAATACTTAGGAAACTTAAACATGATTAAGAACGAAAAAAAATACCAGCTTACGGAAAGATGTCGTATTTTAAAAAAGTTTTTCAGAAAACAGTTCACTAAGCAATATGCATATTTTCAGAACAGGATAATCGAGGTTCTTGCTCGCATAAACTACAAGAAATAGAAATGACTTTGAAATTTCTTAGGGGGTGGATGGGGGGAGGGGTTCAAATGCCAGCTGGGGATGCAACATTTAACGAACTCATCAAAAATGCTATGAAAGCTAGAATTTACCTACTAACCTAACTTATGATTAATCATATTTCATGTAAGATGAGATACAAAAATAGCATCCTCATTCCGTTGTTTAAAAAGATTCCTGCATGAATCCAGAAAATTGTACATGAATAAACCTATTACAGGCTACACTAAAATTTTCGGGTAAAATCATGAAGTGACAACCCGATGATATTAACCAGGATAGCTATTAATTACAAGTTTATAAATGGAAAGCCTATAATGACGCAATAATATTAATTATGCACTCAACGGAAATATTGACATTTACGTGTTAAAATAATGCATGAAGCCTAATAATAAACCATTTAATAAAGCTAAGTCATACATAACATGCAAATCACTATAATTAGACTTATGCAAAATTTATAAAAATGGTAAAATAAAATGGACTAGAACAGCGGTTCCCAACCTATGGGTCGCGACCCACTGGTGGGTCGCGGCGTGTGTTTTGGTGGGTCGCGGAAAAATCGAGGTTTTTGCCACCAAAATATATCTTAATGTTTTTGAAAAACAAAATACAGAAATCGACAGATATCGACGCACTCATCAGTAAACACCAGTGCCAGAAATCTCACTTATTGTAATGTTGTGTTTCTATAATAATTAAACGTATTTTTCATTATCTTTTTTTGAAAAAATCGGGAGGCGTCTGTACAAAGCATCGCCACATCGAGCTGACGGCTGAAATTCCAGAATTAATTAAAACTCGATTTGCAGATTAAAATGGCTCTGATGTGCCAAGTCATATATTGGTGGGAAACTCCTATAAAACCCATTTTAGTGGTTGACTGATAAGTTTACCATTGTGTTTTCCTGCTCCCAGTCTTCTATATTTTCATACATTTGGTTGCAGTAAAACACAATTATAAAATTCCCAATCAACCACGAAAATCAGATCTGCAGGTGGTTTCCACCAAAAAGCGACTTGGAAGACCAGTTGCATTTTAATATGCTGATCGCGTTACTTCTAATCGTGGAATTTCAGCAGTCAACTTGGTGAGGTGATGGTCTGTGCAGCCGCCTCCCGTTCTATAATATGTTTGTTGTTTTATGTATTATCAATCCTTGTTTTCGTTGATATTATGTGCTTTGTACTAAAATTTGCCTTTTCGCAGGATAGGATAGTCGATAGCGTATCGAGGTCATACAACATTTCCCATTCTGATATTAGATAGACTTTCATATTAGGTGGGTCGCGAAATTTTTTTTTACTTTAAAGTGGGGCGTGTACCAATAAAGGTTGGGAACCGCTGGACTAGAACATCAAGAAGCATACTTCGCTAATATGTGTAACAAACGTATGAATTCTTGAACAAAAGGTTGGATTTAATAACATACCCAGTGCGAAGGCAAATGAAGATTTGAAATTAGACAGCTGGCCAAAATTTGAAAAGGAAAATGCTTCGGAAAGTAAATGGTCGTTTCAATGGCATAGGAACTAAGACGAAAGTCTCAGAAACCTATGTAAAACAGACATCAGAATGAACAAACACAATTTAATGAGAGGAAGAAGCGAAAACAGATCATAACAAAGAAGGAATTGCGACTAACTTTAATTTATAATTGATTATTATTGACCACTAATCGGCTTTGAAACACCACAGTAATGATATTCTGACCCAAGTGATGTATGCATGCTCTACGCCATCATTAATTTGTCAAAAGCATCAAGGTTAGTGGAAGATTGTTGGAAGCACTGCTTGTAAGAGCATCGATCGAATACTCTGACCACCCAAGCCCGAGTAGATTGCCAAATTCTCTGGAATAAGTGGATCAGCTTAACTGTTACGAATCTTTGAAAAGAAATGACACTCTGAAGGTAAACGGTTACAGCAAGAACAATGGAACGGAATCTTCTTCTTAAGGCGCCGTCTCCTACCGGAGTTTGGCGGTGATATTGCTGCATGGAAAGCCTCTTCTGACGATGCAGTTGTATCATCTCCGCATGTCCTTCAACCAAGAATTCCTTATCATTCCAACAGACCTTTTCCCTTGTATTTTTCCTTCAGTGATGAGTTGCAATATCTGGTACCCTCTCCTCTTATAATGTGTCCTAGGTATGGACTTTTTCTTTGCGTTATATTCTCCATCTGATGAAATAGCCTATTTCTTCTGTTGAGTTACTTAGCCCCCAAGATATGCGAAAGAGCGGATACGGATACATTTCAAAAGCTTCCATTCTTTTATCTTGATTTTGGTCTAGGATCCAGTTATCAAACCCATAGAAAAATTTTGAGAACACGTAGCAACGAATCAGTTGCAGTCCAAGATCCGATGTTATGGAAAAATGCTAATAAATCGTTTTCTGTCCTGTTATATTATAGATTTGATTTCTTTCTTACAGTCACATAGCTCATCCATCGCAGCGCCCAAATATATGCAGGAGAATATTAGTTCGGTCTCACTGCCTTTGATTGACAGGGTTACCTAGATTTCTTAGATCGGTAAAATAATATTGAATCAGAGTCGAAGACGATATCTGGTTTTGTTAAATTTCCGCTATTCGACTGTCGGAGTTAGGGATAGGATTTTTGATTAATTGCTATAAAATAAAATATGTTAGAAAATCGTGCATGGTACATGCTAAAGAAACATAACTCAACTCAGGTTAATAAAAACGAGTGATGGCGGAATTTAAGCTTAATCTTTTATCAGCCGATTTGTTTCACTAACTGGGACGGCTGGGAACATAAATTTTGGTGAACCAAGTCTCAAAGAATAAAATAAAACGTATTTAAAGATTACTGCTATAAGAGTACCTGTTTTTGTTGGCTCTATTAAATAGTTGGGAGCTAGAAATATTAATCAAATCTATAAGCTGCGTAAGTTAATTGATTTTAATTATGTTATTAAATACTAGCTGTCTAACTATTGTCCGTTACTTCCTTCACTTGTCTTGTTTTCTTCATAGTGCTATGACATGAAGTCAGTTATCGCACGGAAAATTTGACCTCCTGATTTTCAGTCAACGCGTAGTCAAGAAAGTGGAACAAAACAGAGGAATCAAATGGTGATACGATCTTCATTAGTGAGTTAAACGACTGATTATGAATATTAGAAAGTGGTTTGTAAGGGTTAAAATAGGAAGAAATGGAGGGCTGGCTCAAACAGCAAATTAATGAATATCAATTCCGAATAATTTCAACTTTGTATAATAAGGTGCAATGACAGTTATCCAGCAAAACATTTCGACCGCGAGTATTAACTTACCTTTATGTGGATACTGATTTGTGAACAATTTTAATGTATCCACTTTTAGAAGCCACATCAAAATGAAACTATCGTATTTTTACTCCTGGGACGATAGGCTGTACATTGTCCGAAACCCCGTCGTTCAACAACGAGATTAACACAGAGACGAACAGACATTTTTTTTCTGTATTTCTAAGGTACCTGATACCACATCAAGATAAAATATACCTCATTTAATTTGGGGACCCTTAGCTGTTTAGTGTTTAAAACCCTATACAATTCGTACAATTGTTTTAGAGTGAATTGTGTTCTACAAAAAAATTTTCATCTCGCAGGCGAAATGTTAACTGCCAACTTTCAAATTAAGTTAGCCCGCCTTCCCCCACCGGCAGAAGAAAATAAACAATTAGTAATACATAACAATATATATATATATGTATATATATAATGCTTGTTAATTTGAATAAATCGTGTACCATAATTCAAGCTGGTTTTCCACACAGTTATTCTAATTTTTGAATTTGATATATGTGTATCACTTTCTCCCCAACCTTTCCGGGATAGAAAATTTGATAGATATCCCAACTAGCCGAAGGATTGTGTAGTCGTCATTCTCAGGGTTAGATTAGAGAAGATTTTAGAATTTTTAACCCTCATATTTTCACGAACAAAATTGTACAGTACGAAGAGCATTAGGACGAGAATCGTGAGGCGTCACATTATTTCCATGCCTTCATTGGAAAGGTCTCCCCGTACTTAAATAAATGAGTGAAACTTGAAATTAATATATATATATATATATATACATATACTAAATTAGGTACACATTTTGATTTTCTGCTCCGGCGGCAGATAACATAGCATCGTAAGGCAAACGTCTGATTTTAACTCAGATTTCCTAAATCAGAATATAAGGATTGTTACTGTGAATATCCCATCAAAATAGATTTAACAGTTTTTAAGATATGCCAGATTATTTGTTTAAAATGTAGAAGTTCTTAATAGATTTCAATTTTCGGCACCTGTGAATCAAATTTCATGTCAATCGCTCCATTTGCTGCTATATGTGCTTTAGCGACTAACCACCCAGTGTAGTCCAAAGATGGTGGTTTGTGGTTGATTTATTATTACAGTATGTTTAATCGCCCATTTAGAAACAAGTGTACGAAATTTCATAAAATAAGCTATTCGTGCAGCAATAGGTACAATGAACTTTTTCAGGAAAGACAAAACCGTCCAACAATAAATTATAAAATTATTGTAAATGGATCACTGAATACGATAATTAATTGTACAACGAATAAATGGTATATTATAGTACAAGCTGCACGTTTATATTGCAAAATGTTTCACGATCTGTAGCACGACCAAAGTATCCCGAATTATTTTCCTAAACTGTCTAAAGGCTTTAAACAGTTCACTTTCATATCAAAACACATCAGATATGCATTACTTACTATGAACAGGGAATATAATTTTACTTCCAAAGGTCAGAAATTGTAGCTATGCGGCCTGAGATCGTGGTTTCAAGTAGCAAAGAAGCTCTCGGGATTATTTCTCATTATATTATTAAAATTAATCCAAGTATTTCCATAGAGTGCCAATCACATTCAACACGGGCATCTATGAGGTTCAAATACTGAGAAAGCGAAATTTAAGGAAGGAACCTATAGATGCTGTGTAATTTTTTTTTTTTTTTTTTTTATTTTATTTTTTTTTTACGAAGTATGACATATGCAACGTGTAGTTGTTATTGCACGATACGTTCAGAATTTAATTTACTGCTCCGTTGTTATATAACGTTAAAACATAAGACATACCACACAGCTCAAGTCTAATCGTAAGCTTTGATACGGTGAAAACGTCATGAAAATCTCCTCAGTAATTTTCGTTTTATGGATTTAGGTATATCAGATGCAAACCAAGATTCCGAGAGATGTAGGTGTTAACCGAAAATTATACCCTAAATTCACAAAGGATACCTGTCTGTCATTGCTGCGAGGACACAGGCGTTTTGTAGTTTTCATAACTAAAGCTTAAAGTGTGATTATTTTGTAATCATTATACAAGTGTAATTCACTCATATTGAATCGTGTATGAACAAACTGGAATGTTGTGATGTACAAAGAACAATGGTTGAAATATTCAATCACATGGACTTGATTTATTTACTTCAGCCTTGAAATAATTTTCCAAAGTTTTGGACGACAGTTACTATTGGCATAGATTTTACTCTTTTTTCTCATTTCTTTAGAGCTGCATGGCTTACATAAGTTTCTAGAGATGAGGGAAGATTATGGAAAACAAAGAACGGGGAGTAATTTAACTATGTCCTATTAAAAGAACCATCTGGACGTAGACGTGAAGTGATTTTGGGAAACTTGTTTTTTTTTTTGTGACAGCATAAACAAAATTTTCTCCCTATGCTTTTGTTTTGTTTTAAATTATTTTTTCTCTTTTCGGCATTTGTTATTCATATAAATTTCCCTGTCAGTTTACGTAGTCCTGTTTCCACATGCCCTAATTTTCTTGGATCGTAGCACACTGAAATCGAGTGTTAATCCAGTCACAACGATCGAGTGTTTAATAATGCTTTGATCTCTATGTACTTTAAACCAAAGATAGAAGAAAAATATAGAGATTAAAATTTTAATAGTAAGGAATTCGAATTTCTGGCTAAACCAAGTTATTTCGGAGACTTGTTAGAACAGAAAATACTACTTTCTTTTTCAAGAGTTCGAACTACACTCAAATAAACAGTGCTTTTCCCGCAAAAACATTTTCCCGCAAAAGATGTTTTCCTACAAAAAATATTTTCCTGCAATAAAGAATTTCCTGGAAACAAATGGTTGAATAATTTCTCCGAGTTTTTTTTTTTTTTTTTTTTTTTTTTTTTTTTTTTTGTAACTGCTTTACGTCTCTTTTTAACATCGAGGTCTTTAGAGACGGGAAAGGATGGGGGGCAAGGATGGGGGCAAGGAATGGGAAGGAATTCGGCCATGGCCTTTTGAAGGAAGCATCCCGGAATTTGCCTGAAGTGATTTGGGGAAACAATGGAAAACCCAAATCTGGATGCCCGGACGGGGATTCGAACCGCCGTCCTCCAGAAAGCGAGGCGAGAACGCTAACCGTTACACCGCCCCGCTCGGTGATTTCTCCGTGTGAGGTGTGTTGACAACTTTGTTTATGAGTGCAGTCATCGTATCTCTACGACTCTCCGTTAGAATCTTTTCGCTTGAATTTTACAATACAAGAACGGTCTGTGGGCTCTCCGTTTTATTCCAAAAGAAATTCAACAGCAGACTTTTAACGGAGAATCCGTTCAGTCACTTAAATACATTAAAAAAAGGGCTGTATCGATTCATTGGCTAAGCTGTCTTAATGGATATTTGAAGTACCCTATAGCGATACTAAATTCCACACTAAACACTGAAGGTTCACTTAGTGGTACTAAAAGCCATATGAACCTGTATCGAAATATCTCCTTCTCCAGCGATAGATTGCCCGCTTTTACTGTCATCCAAACAGATTAATGCTATTATATGTTAATTCTTACGAAATTTATAATTGTAAATTAGTTTCATCAAGTTGAATAAACGTTCAGGGCTTAAAACTTTATCTCATTTAAATAGGAATAACGACTCCGATGTAGTATTATCTCTCTCTTCTATCTGTAGCTTAGTTTCTTATCTTCCTAATGAAACAAATGCAAGAATGTATATAGTTAAAAATACATTTAAAAATAATTTTACCGTGATATCAAAAACTTGGAACTACGAAATGGAGAACTTAGTATTTCCAGACTGCAGTTAACATTTTGTCCTGAAGTATCGGAAAGCACTTGAGAGAACAAGTTGTAAGGGTTACCCCACTACATTAAGGGTTTAGAAATTGTATTATACAGGTACTTCCATGTCAAGTTCTGGCTTAAAATATTTTTTTTTTGTTTCTTCCACTGATTCTTTGTCTCCTTCTAGTAGAGATAGTACTTCGTGATTCCTCTTTAACGCCTTAAAAGGACGTTGAATGTTGGTTCTCCCCTAGATTACTAAATGCTTCATCTTGTTCTGCAGAGACGCATACTTACTAGTAGTTACGTTAGATTGATCTGCTTTGAATTCATATTGTCCAATTCGATATCCACTTCCGAATAATTATTTATTTTACAGTTTTACATATACGAACTGTACTTCTCAATAAAATTTTCGTTTCCAGTTCTCTATAAATCGTGTCCTTCTTATACAATATGATCTCTTCAAGCCGCCTTTTCAACAATTTAACTTCAGCAATTCACCTTCAACTTTTCTTCCGCGTATCTCTAGGCCTCTCATTTATTCCTTGCCATGGGGTCATTCACAGCCAGCAATATTCTTTACCTAACACAAATTCTTCAATACAGCATCATTATAAATAACCTTTACAGCATTTTTAATAAACAATTTTAATAACAATCAGTGCTTTTCCTTCTGTCATTGTATGTATAAAGCACTGTTTCTGATTATTATACAAAAAATATTTCGTTCCAAAAATCGTTTCTGCATGCAGTAATTGCCGTCTTCCTTTTGGTGTAAAGGTCACTTTCGAAATAGCAGGACAGGTTAGTTAACAAAAATCAAGCGAGTCACACGTCACAGAAACGTGACGCGCATTACACCTGAACGTTCAGTGGCCGTTGGCGCGGCCAACTAGAAGTCGATATGCCAGCAGCAAGCCGGGAGCTTTGCCCACCGCGCGGCCTTTTCTGGGACACCGTGCGGGCGCCGCACGTGAATTCTTGAGAATGGAGGCAGAGATGGACGCCTTCGAAACGTCCCGCAAATATGATATATTAACACGGCTGGAAGCCCGAGAAAAATATATTAATAAGTAACTCTATTTATCATCAATACTAGTGACAGAATCACCTCCATATAGCATGAGGACTGGCGACACAATGAATTATTCATGACTGTCAATATGTCCGCTTCCATCGCCTTCGTTTAATATTTATTTTAGCCTACGTTTCAACTTTAAGCGTTTTGGCTTTGGAAATTGGGAGTCTATGTTTCTCGGTAGTCGCGCAACTAATTTTCCACCGAAACTATGTGACCTCCAACTGGTGTGGGGAACAGCAGAGTTTCCGGGATCGTTAACCACCGCTCGTGTTCCTGTATCCTGGCAGTCAAGGCAACACGGAGTCTGGTTTCCTAGCGTCCCCTATGATGGTTTTTCCAACGGAGAGCGTTTGCTTAGTTCGCAAGGAAATGTCACGATGTATCTACACATGTTCCATTTCCATTTTAATCACTGACTCATGTCCAGTAATTATAATAATCAACTTCTATGCCATTCCATTAATTGTGCTTCGAAATCAAATCACACAAAAAAAAATATTTTTCTAGCTCCGTCCGTGATTCAGTGATGTTTATGTCTGATTAATTTTAAGGGAAAGGTTAAATGTGGACCGGCGCAATATCTTCTGAGCGGCACGTCAGAAAGTAGTCACTGACACATGTTCATTTTTGGCAGTGTATACCGCTCCTCGATCCAAAACACTGTTCACGTTGCCAATCAAACAGCTAGCACAATCGCTCGGTTTCAGTAAAATGTATTAATACACCGATAAACATGAACATTATGGCCTCCTACCTAACAGCCAGTATGTCCGACTTCGGCAAGGGTAACAGCGACGACGCGTATTGGAATGGAAGCAATGAGGCCTTGGTGGGTCACTGGAGGGAGTTGGCACCACATCTTTTTTAAAAAAAAAATGCTTTGCGTCTCTTTTTAACATCGAGGTCTTTAGAGACGGGAAAGGATGGGGGCAAGGATAGGGGCAAGGAATGGGAAGGAATTCGGCCATGGCCTTTTGAAGGAAGCATCCCGGCATTTGCCTGGAGTGATTTGGGGAAACCATGGAAAATCCAAATCTGGATGCCCGGACGGGGATTCGAACTACCGTCCTCCCGAATGCGAGGCGAGAACGCTAACCGTTACACCGCCCTACTCGGTGGGCACCACATCTGCACACATAAGTGAACTAAGTTCCATAAATTCCGGGGAGGGGGGTGACGAGCTCTGAAGCCACGTTCAACCACATCCCAGATGTGTTTGACTGCGTGCTGATCTGGCGAGCTGAGGGGCCAGCACATCAATTACAACTCGCCACTGTGTTTCTCGAACCACTCCATCACACTCCTGGCCCTGTGACATGGAGCATTATCTTGTTGAAAAATGCCACTGCCGTTGGGAAACATGGTCGTCATGAAGGGGTGTACGTGGTCTGCAACCAGTGTACGATACTTATTTGCCGTCATGGTGCCTTACACGAGCTCCGCTGGACCCATGGATGCCCACGTGAATGTTCCCCAGAGCATAATTGACCCGCCACCAGTTTGTCTCTGTCCCGCAGTACAGTTTTTTTAATTATGGCTTTACGCCTTGTCAACGTCGAGGTCATTAGAGGCGAGAAAGGATGGAGGACAAGGAAAGGGAAGGAATTCAGACATGGCCTTTTTTGTAGGATGAATCCCAGTATTCGCCTGTAGTGATTTGGGTAAACCATCTAAATCCCAAATCTGGATGCTCGGACGTGGTTTCGAACCTACGGCCTCCCGAATGCGAAGCCAGAGCGTTAACCACTCACCCACCACGCAAGGTCCATAGTATAGGTGTCAAGAAGTGGTTCCCCTTTGAAAACGACGGATTCGCACCCTCCCATCGGTATGATGAAGACGGTACCAGAATTCATCAGACCATGCAACGCTCTGCCGCTGCGCCAACGTCGTGTGCGATGGTCACATGCCCATTTCACGAAATATAATGCAACGCGGGGAATTATGCTTCGAGTAATGGCGTCCACATAATATGTAGCATTGCCATAGAAATATGAAGCCATAATACTCGAAATTACCTCTAACAACAGGGACAGAAGATTCCCTGAAATTTTTGTACATGAACATGTGGTAGCACATTTCATGGCGCAGTGACAAGTTAGGGAGCGTGCATAAACCACGTAGATCCATTTTTTCCTCCTGTGAACCCCCCTCCCCCTCCACGTAGCCCTACGTGGCTTTTGCCTCTAACCCCCCCCCCCCCACGTAGCACGTATCTTTTTTCCCTTTTCATTCCAGAAGACATTTTGTACTATTTTCTCTTGTCAGACTATTGTAAATTACATACGGAGATAATTAACTGAGGGAAATAAATATTCACATGCTGTTGTGAGTTCTATTACTCATTATAACTGTGAAAAATGTTATGAATGGAAAGCTCGTGGCCTGGCTCCGAACCCCACGTAGCCTAGCGTAGCCTTCCAGTCAACCCCTCCCCCCCCCCACCCCCTGGACCGAGCCACGTAGTTTGTGCACGCTCCCTTATGGTTCTCACTGCCGTGACATGACGGGCTGACTCGCTGCGGCCGCTCTTCCATTACGGAAAGCTCAGCCGCGTGCGAGGTTACAATTAACCAATACGGTGCGGTCGACTGCGCAGCGATACCCACTATCGATAAACGACCCCAATGGTCACTCTCTCTCCAACACGTATTTAGCGTGTGTCCCAGATAATTTGACGTACATATAGACTCCAGTCCACTACGTCACTGCAGAGAGCGGAGTTTCTGAACCACTGTCGTATTTTCCACAAAAGGTGAGAGAAAATTTTCTTTCGTAGGTAGATAGATCAGGGATTGGAATAAATTACCACGAGAAATGATGTATAATTTCCCAAAAACGTTTAATGAATTTAAAATTGAAATTCGTATAGAGCAAAAGTCGGTAGGCACAAGAGATGGCAAATTGCCACCGGAGTGTGCCTTCCATCGCAATTAATTTAAATAAAAAAATTGTAGGATAATGAAAGACTCGTTTTCAAAGTTAAAATATTTAGCAGTCGCCTGTGTTTACCGCGAGATCGAATCAGCCGCTGTCATGATTCGTGGTTAACTTGGCGGCTTAGGGAACTCTGTCTCCTTGGTTCGATGTTTCAATTGATTTTTGGGTGTGTGTTTGATTTACACTGATCAGCCAGAACATTATGACTACCTGCCTACTATCGATATAAAATCGTGCAGGTGATAGCAGCGCCACCTGGCGAGGACTGACACCTAGTCACACACACGCACGGTACATGGGTGGTAGTATCAGTGAGCGCACTATCCGGTGCTTAGAATGGGGAAGGCACGGTCTATCTGAGTTTGACAAAGGCCAGAATGTGATAGCCCGGAGGCTCGGCACGAGCATTTCGGAAACTGCACGATGAGACGGGTGTTCGAGAAGTGCTGTGGTGTCTTCAACAATGGTGATACTAAGATGAAACTACGTACAAACGTCGAGGGGATGGGCGGCAACCCCTCGTTACAGATATCGGACGTCGTATGTTGGGCAGACTGTTAAAACAGGACAGGGGCCGAACTGTGGCGGAATTAACATCAGACTTTAATGCTGGGCAGAGTACAAGTGTGTCAGTGCACCGAAAATTCCTAAATGTGGTTCTCCGCAGCCTACGGCCCTTACATGTGCCAATGTTAACACCACGACATCGGCAACTACGACTGAAATGGGCACGTGACCATCGTCACTGGACATTGGCGCAGTGGTAGAGCGTTGCATGGTCTGATGAATCCCGATACTTTCTTCGTCATGTCGATGGGAGGTTGCGAATCTGTCGTTTTCCGAGGAACAGCTTCTTGACACCTGTACTGCTGGGCGGAGACAAGCTGGCGGCGGCTCAATTATGCTCTGGGGAACATGCACGAGGGCATCCGTGGGTCCAGTGGAGCTCGTGCAAGGCACAATGACGGCCAAGTATCGTACACTGGTTGCAGACCACGTACACCCCTTCATGGCGACCATGTTTCCCAACGGCAGTGGAATTTCTCGGCAGTATAATGCGCCATGTCACAAGGCCAGGAGTGTGATGGAGTGGTTCGAGTAACACAGAGGTGAGTTGTAATTGATGTGCAACTCGCCAGATCTGAACCCGATCAAACACATCTGGGATGTGGCTGAACGTGGCTTCAGAGCTCTTCGCCCCCTTTCCCGGAATTTGTGGAAATTAGGTGACTCGTGTGTGCAGATGTGGTGCCAACTCCCTCCAGCGACCTACCAAGACCTCACTCATTGCTTCCATGCCCAGACATGTCGCGGCTGTTGTCCGTGTCAAAGGCGGATATCCCGGCTATTAGCTAGGTGGTCATAATGTACTGGTTGATCAGTGTATATGTACTACCAGCTTCGTCACATAGAATTTGATATTTCTGCTGTTAATTCATGAATAAACTATTAAGGAAATATTGGCTGGGTAAGTAAACGCAGAAGAGCAGTTGTATTTTAAAGTTTTCTTGGGTCTTCCTGTACTTCTGAATTTATATTATTTACAATGCATTACCAGGTTTGAGTGCACCATTTGTTTCTACATTCCCTTGAAACTACCAATAATTGGGAAAGTTTATGTTTGTCGGTGACCCACAGGAGAACTTCAGTATTGTTCACATGGCTTCTCTACAAGCAATATTTCAAATGGCTGCCTGCCGTGTGCGCTAGCAGATTGCTTCATTTGTTGTAAACTCTTAATAAATTACACATCACTCGGAGTAGGCGTTTCGAGTGCGAGACAGCTCGGCCAGACATTGTTAAATTGATTCCTGCAAGTATGATCAAAATAGGCCCATTGATATGGAAGTTAGTTCCAGCACCATCAATTAGTAATATCTTTGGTTGTTTACAGTGACAACAGAATCGTATAGCGCTCCGTAAAAAAATATTTTTTTTATTAGTTCGATCGCCACATTGGCAGTTAGTTTTTACTTGTTCAGTGTTTAAAAAACTGCTTCTTATTTCTGTGTCTTTTTATCCGCTGTGTGCGAGGCATTTTTACTGAAAATGCCCCGTCAAGGTATCAGGAAAAACACCGTAAAATTTGCATTTGATAAAAAAACCAGGTATGTGCAACCAACAGCCTTAGAGGTACACATATGGCTCAAAAATGATATTGGTATCAAGACAGAGCATGTAGCAGCGATACAGTTGGATACAGAGGAGTACTGTGTATATGTAAAACTGCAAGAACAGTCTATATTTGAGAAAATTCTAGACCAGTATGGAGGCTATCGCGACTTTATTCATCGCGATGGTACAAAAAGCAAGGTAAGTGTCACTAATGCTGGTGAAAATGTGAAAACAGTTAGGATACTGAATGTGCCACCGGAAATTGAAAATGAGGACATATCAGAAGCATTGCGTACTTATGGAGACATAAAATCAATAATGAGTGAAAAATGGGCCCCAACTTACCCTATACAGGGATATAATGGTATCCGTTCTGTGGAAATGGTAGTCAAAAAGGATATCCCTTCGCACATAATTATTGAAGGTTTCAAGGCACACATAATATATAGTGGTCAACTTCCTACATGTCACATATGCAATTTGAGCGGACATTTGAAGCAAAATTGCCCGAGACGTGTGTTTGTTTTGACAAATAACTTGAAACAGCGTAAAAGAGCAGAAGATCTTGATCGCAATGAAAATTTAGCTGTGATATCTCCGGATATTAATGATAATCTTCAGGAAGCGCTAAATAATGAAAAAAAATTTCCTCCACTTCCGACATGCAGTGCTATTCCCCCTAAAACCAGGGAGATTGGATTGGGGCAAAAACGACAGCGGGGTGTTTCTGATACAGATTCTGATAATGAATACCCCGCATCCTCAAACCCCATGAAACAAAAATTGACCACCCAAGGAAATGCTGAGGTAATTCATAATGACAAAACAGATATAGATTATTCAATATCTACGGCCACGACAGAACAAAAAATTGTGAGTTGTGACATGAGGGAAAATGCGATGCAGCTGGAGACATTAGCTATACATGAGGTTTCAATGGAAGAAAAGGGAAAACCGCAGCATCACTTATCAGATAGAGAAAATAATCATAAAAAACCCCAAACACCGGGGACCTCAGAAATGATGAGGAATCATATACTTGTGCTGACAAAACGGACACTGGTTCTGTGGCAATATTACCCACACAAGACAAAATTACCAGAAGGAGAAACAAGAAGAAACCGCAACCAAATCTTAGTGCAGCACGTAATACGAAAATAAGTGTGGTAGGTGCTATAAAAGAATTGCAGCCAATTGAAACCAGCACTCCCTCCCATAACAATGAATAGAGTTTGTAGGTTTCTTTCGCTGAATCTTGCAGCCATAAAGAGCAACATAAAATGGGCTATTCTAGAACAAATGCTAGTTGATAATGATGTTGACGTAGTTTTCTTGCAAGAAGTTTCCAGGAGTAATTACAATTTTGTTCATCCTTATAATCAGTATTTCAACGTTGGACCACACGAAAGGGGCACAGCGATTTTAACTCGTCCCGGCCTCGAGCTAACTGAAGTTCAGTACGACCCGGAAGGGCGAATTACCTCCGGTTTACTCCATACCACTCTGTTAATTAATATCTATGCACCTTCAGGTAGTCAAAATGAGAAACTCCGAAACATATTTTATCAAGAATCCTTATTACCGTTTATAAATCCTAGCGCAAACAATATTATTCTAGGAGGAGACTTTAACTGTGTACTGCATCCGTATGACAAAACGGGTCTGTTTCGCAATGCATGGGGACTGCAATCTACAATCCAGAGACTACATTTGAAAGACTGTTACTGATATGATGAAAGTAGTAAAGCCACCATTCACATATATATCGCAAAATGCTTCTTCCAGGTTAGATAGGTTCTATACCAGTATCGGATTAGCAGGTCACTTAACGTCCTTTGATACTATTCCCGTTAGCTTTTCTGATCACTCTGCAGTACTAGTCACGGTCACAGGATTCCCAAGGACTAAAGTGTTCGGAAGAGGCTTTTGGAAGTTAAATACCTCTCTCCTACAAGACCCACAAATAAAAGAAAATTTCAAACATACATGGAATACATGTAAAGAGAAGCGGAAAAAACACCCGAATACACAACACTGGTGGAATGAAACAGCGAAACCTACAATCAAAAAATTTTCAAGTATCACTCTTATCAGCTGGCAAATGAAATCAGAAATACGAAAGAGTTCTACTATAGAGTATTGCAAGAGCTGAACGGAAAAGCTAATGCAGGAGAACAGGTAGTGCAAGATATAAAGCAAGTGAAAGAGAAACTCTTAGATATTCAAATGAAAATTGTACAGAATAAACTTATTCAACGAGGTATAATGCAAAAATTCATGGTGAGAAAGCAAGTATCTACCAGTGTGGCCAAGAGCGCAACAATAGGAAGAAACGATTTATACAACAGGTGTATGATGAGCAAAAAAATAAAGCTATATCCACAAAAGAAATACTTGATGTGTTTACAAAATATTTTTCTGAACTCTATAAACCATGCCAAATAGATGATGTTTCTGCAAATGAAGTACTTGCAACATGCCACAAGTCCGTGTCAACAGAAACTGCTGAAATGCTTACCGGGGATATAACTAATGACGAAATTGAGAGAGTTGTCAGGAATCTACCAAACAACAGAAGTCCTGGAGAAGATGGAATTCCCTATGAATTTTATAAGACTTACTGGGATATAATTGGAACAGAGGTATGCGAAGTGATTAAGCAAAGCACAGATGCCAACGCAAGATCAGTTGATTTTGGTAGGGGTATTATAGTTCTCATTCCCAAAAGAGAGAAAGCGGCAAGTGTAAATGAATACAGACCTATCACATTACTGCCAGCAGATCAAAAAATAAGTGAAAAGGTCATAGCAAACAGACTCAGAACAGCAATCGTGGAAGTCATTGGCTTCGGACAAACTTGTGCCAATCGAGATTTAAACATCACAGACGGATTAGGGCTCTTAAGGAATATTGTTATGTTATCGGATCAAATGTCCAGTACCAACAGGGCGCTGTTAAATCTTGATTTTGATAAAGCCTTTGATCGAATAAGCCATGATTTCTTGTTTAAAACAATGTTTCATTTTGGTTTTCCAATTCAATTCATTGAGCTAATAAAGCTTTTTGTAGTCAACACGAAGTCTAAAGTAATGGTAAATGGCTTCTTTGGAAATTGCATCAACATAGGAAGATCAGTAAAGCAAGGGAGTCCTCTGGCCATGATGCTATTCAGCTTAGCAATAGAGCCGTTTATAAGATCTGTAGACCGGAATGTGATGGGAGTAACAATAGCTGCACACAGGTTGTCAGTTATTGCCTACGCTGACGATGTAACTGTTATTATCAACAATGAACATGATATTGAGAACACAATTAAACTATTAAAATGTTATGAAAAAGCCTCCGGAGCAAAAATAAACAAAATGAAATCGAAATTTCTGCCACTTTCAGGCTCAGCTGCCTCGGTCACGAAATCATTGTTTGATACTTGCAATGAAATTAAAATATTAGGCATCCTTTTTAAAGCAAATATTCAGGAAATGATACAAAAAAATTGGGACCAAATTGTAAATAAAGTTATTGGAACATTACTGGCCTTTAAAGAACGAAAACTAAATTTAATACAAAAAATTCAAATCACTAATATATTCGTTTTGGCACGGGTTTGGTATGTGGCACAGGTACTGCCATTACCAAACAAGCACATGGCTATGATACGAATGTATGTCGGAGAATTCATTTGGGACAGATCTAAGTGGAGGGTAGCTCGGGAACAGTTGTACTTGCCAAGATCAGAGGGTGGACTTGGCCTGCAATCAGTTCTTCTAAAGTCAAATGCACTTTTTATTAGCAGAACAATGAAAACTTTAAATAGCAAATATCACATTCTAAAATATGCATTTACAACTGCATGGAACACCAACAACAGTACTTATCGACAGTCACCGCTCTTTAAGAAAAGCCATAACACCCTCAAAGAAATTTTCAAAAAAACTGAAGAAATCACGAAAGTAACGACAAAAATAATATATCAGGCGCTTTCACTTAAGGTTCAAAAGAAACCGGCAATTGAAGCAAAAATTAACCTACACTGGAAAACTGTTTGGAAAAATATTAGCCTACCTGTTCTATCCACTGATCAAAAAGCAAACATATACAAACTGGTCAATGATTTATATCCTTATAAAAGGAAACTCTACGAACTGGGAATCACAGAAAATGACCGGTGTAATATTTGTAATCAGACTGATGTTAGAGACCATCTCTTCACATCCTGCACTGTCTCAAGATCCATATGGAAATGGGTGCGTGCAAAATTAAACAAAATATCCAGTGGGGATTTACATACCTTAACGGACACAAGACTTCTCAGATGTGATTTCAAACTGTTCCCAACCGTCAAAACCCAAGCTGTTGTCTGGATGATTACACATTTTGTAACTTACATAAAATGGAGCAGAATCACACACTCGAAAAATTTAAAAATACCCTCAGAATCGACAGATGGAGATTGAAAACTGGAAACTACATTGATAAATATTATGGCCCATATTTGTATGCTCTCGTTTAACATTACAGCACTACAAATATGGAGCACCATGAACTGTTTGATGAAATATGACGGCGACCAAGTAAAATGCAAAACTGTTTCGGAAATCGCGGCTTTGAAGCAAACTTCTACTAAAACCTCATTATAACATGGTAAAAGCCTTTGGCTGAATTCGCAGTTCCGTTCTTCCTTTGTTGAGTTTTGGCGCGGTTATAATGGATGCAAGTTGAGTGAAGATCTCTGATTGTAATAGACTCTTTGGCAGTAAGAAAGTATCTGTAGAGATTAATTTGACAGTTTTTCACTGTAAAATATGTAAAATGGTAAAATGTAAAATTTAAAATAGTAAAAAATAAAGATCTGAAAAAAAAAAAAAATCAATCAAACTGAAACATAGCTAAAAACCTTACCATCTCAATAGCATATGGCTTCAATAGGTCGCATTGTTTGTTAATGACGTGGTTTACTCGAATTTTATATATATATATATTTAAATTTGAAATACCATTTCACTTAACTTACAATGAACTCTATTTAAAAAGTAACTTGTAATTTTTTTTTTTAATGTTACTTTTTCTCCGTTAGTGAATTCAGTTTAATACATAATCTGTTAACGTAATCTTCACTGCTAGAGAATTACTTGCAGTTGTCTATGCTAGTTTCTCGAGGTATCATGCGAAAAGTACTGTGTAAGGAATGTTTGTAGATTTTTTTTCCACACAGGATACGACAGAAATTATTGCGACCTCGTCATGACTGCATTGAAGCTGGGAGACATCATATCGAACAACTGCTGTATACTAGTATGTATTCCCTTCGTGGAGATAAATGTAGTTATTACGTCTAAAAAAGAAAAAGTTCGTACGTTTTCTTATTCCAATTTCACAATTGTCAAAAATAATTTTGACCTGTAACCTGTGACTTATTCTTTTCAGAATCAGTGGTCTTTATCTCAAATTGGTACATTTGCCATTCTCCATATTCTCTGAAAGTTTGTGTGTCTATCACCGAAGCATCCTTAAAGGAGAACTAGTGGGGTACAGTAAGCAAATGATTATGTTATTTGAGGCATATTAATGCGTGTTAATACATAGCCAAGCATGTAATTGTTCAGTCAACAAAAAATGCAAAGTCTGAAGCTATTTCTGACTACCATTCTTTCACTGCAGTTTAATGTCTTATTATATACAGAAGTCATTAAGAACGATCAATAATAATAAAATGTGCTATCTACCAGCAAGAAGTTGAAGTTTTTGAAACGAAAGCCTTTTAGATCGCAGCGTTATACCAGACAAGAAATTGAGTAATTACAGAGTACTGTTATAAATCCTAATAAGCCGTGGGACGCTGATTCGGTTCGAATCTACGAATGTTACGCCACCTGAAATCCCGCACAGTGAACCAGCAATTTAATCAACCCTCTAGACATATAAGTTTCTTAAAATTTCAAGAAGAAATAACACTGTGAAAAAAAAGAAGCTTCATGTACCAAATTCCAAATATTTAATTAATCTCGATTTCAAAACGCACCAATAGCTTGGTATGGTTTTCAAACCATTACCAAAATTTTTCTTTTTTTAAATAATAAATTATATGTATAGTTCTCAATGTTTTAAATAAGTTATTTAAGAAAAGAAATGAGATAATGGTCTTTTAAGGAAAAAAAGTTCTGCAAACTTAATCTGACACTATAAAGTTATTAATTTCAACTATGTCTCAGCTACTCGGAATAACCATTTCGAAATGTAATTTAGTTTCTGCTCAGCATTACCAACACGAATACAACGCCTTTTTAAAGTCCTGAGGTTCGATTCGAACCGATGTGTATTGGGTTACCCGATCCAGGTAAGGTGCATAAAATTACTCAGCGCAATGAAATATGGTCTGCTTTCTACTCCGAACACAATACAATAAATCTATAAAACTGATATAAGTATTAAAATGTTGCCACATTTATTAAATAAGTCATTAAGATCCTGCAGGTTCATTATCAGATATTTGAAACACTAGTTAATTCCATATTATAAAGAAAACATGACATTAATTGATATTAATGCTGCAGACATCATTTATTATCTATCGTAATCATGGTTTCGAATCTCAGTTCATATTTCTAATGTGATCATGAACACTGTAGCGTTACATAACTGCTTATATCAGTCTTCATACGGGGAAATAATTATCTATTACTGTAAATTTTCTCGTTCAGTAATTTAATTTCATTCGAGTTATTAAAAAAAGTAATTATTTACGTATCTTTCTTTTTTTATGAATTGACCTGATATGGATTAGAAGCCTCGTCCTCTGAAATACAAGGCAAGAACTTTACCACTCACTCACCAAGCTCTAAGTTCTAAAAGAAAAAGGACTCGTCCAATTAACTCAAATCAAACAAACTCAAGTAAGACGGAGGACTGTTCATGACAAAATTTTGTACTTTAAAAAACGCTTCGATCACCTAGGAAAGCATTCAGAGGGTCGTTTCGAAAATATTTAATCCTGATGGTTTCAATTCTGTTATGTGTTTTTTGTTTTATTCCTCATCGAGTTTAAGGCCATTAGAGGACTGTGAACAAGGAACAGGAAGGAATTGGTACATGGCCTTTTGAAGGAACGATACCGATATTCGCCTGGAGTGATTTTGATAAAACCACGGAAGCTGAAATGTGTATCCGCACGTGGACTTAAACCTCCATTCACATTCGAGTATTACCGTTCACCCACCGGGCTCGGTTTTTCCAACAATTGTATTAAAAACTACACGCCTTAGATTATATTAGCCTTAACTACCTCCAAAACTAATTGTATTTAATGATAATTTCGGCGCACACAGATGTAAGGGAAGTGTGACAGGTGGCGTACTTCGCCGAGTATCAAACACTGAACACTCTGTCGGTTCCAGCAGACATCTGTGATATATGGACTTCGATGTACCGGCAAAAAGGGCGTAGCAAAAGGCGCAGAACACCAAGTTGGAACATCGCCCCTCGCGGAAACTTTGCCGGCGGACTTGTGAAAAAGAGTATAGCAGTGAGACGGTTGCCTGCAGAGATTATTTTTTTGCGTTTCTGAGAATCTCGCCAGAGACTCAACGAAACGAATTTTTATTTTTTGTCGCCAGTCTCTCGACTAATCTGACGCAATCCTTCACTTTTAGATAAATGTGTTGCCTTGTGAAAACTTCATGGTAATTAACGCAGTCCTACCTTCACCGACAATTCAATGTACAGGTAACTACGTATTCATATTTCTCATGTTTTTCAGTGATTGATTTCAATGATACATAAAGTACTTTGTACTTTGTACAGTAGTTGTTTTCAGTAACTACTATTTTGGTGGAACGCTTGCTTCTTCAGACCCGATTAGAACGCGATGTTTGAATTCTCTGAAATGATTGACTGATAGTTCATATGTGTAATAGCTTAGCTCGCTAATAAAACCAACACACGTCAGAATGCCTCATTGGTCAAAACATGAAGCAGATGTCCATAAGTGCAAACTCAATGTCAGAACGAAGTATTATTATTGTTTTTGGCATACTCCATTCAACAAATTACTGTTACAAATACAATTACAGGTTGTTTTAGTACACATTTTTGTGTAACTTGATGAGACTGGGTTCTTATTGTTGATGTTGGATCACACGTTTTACAATGCTTTATTCTTCTCCAACTCGTTAGTTCGTGGTTACTATTCAGGCTTAGATTAAGTTTGTAAGTCAGTTTCATATGTAAAGATCAGATTCGTCCAGGAATTTGGTAATGAGTGTTAAAACCTGTAATTAAACTGCTGCTGTAAAGTTTTTACATTGGTTGGTAAAGGAAAGTATAATTTTATAAAACGATACAGTAATTTCTTTTGTGGACCACTATAATTATTTTTTTATTATTTTCATCAGAAAAACAAATGGTTTTTATATGCTGATTGTGTCTGATGTTCTTCACAGTAACGATATATTGAATCCATTTTCTCGTCGATTTGTGAAAAAATGTACTCATTACAATGGCATCGTATTCCAATTTTTGAAGGACCGAGGTCTTGAAGAGGAATTTGTACTTCTACGAGCACCGATACTCACACCAGGAATATGACCGAGCATGGTGGGTGAATGGTTAACGCTCTGGTCTCGCATTCGAGAGGACGTCGGTTCGAATCCCCGTCCGGGCATCCAGATTTGGATTTTCCATGGTTTCTCCAAATCACTCCAGGCGAATGCCGGCATGCTTCCTACAAAAGGCTATGGCCGAATTCCTTCCCGTTACTTTTCCCCAGTCCCATCCCGCCTCTAATAACCTCGATGTCGACAGTGCGTTAAGTCACAAGGGGAAAAAAAAAAAATCAAGGATGTGAGAGACTAAGTAAAGGAACCACATTTACCCTAAACGGTGTTGTTACAGATTGCGATAGGGTATGTCGTTAAGTCAAAGTTTTGCTCCGTGTTACCGACATCAACGTGAACTAGAATGCAAAACGCAGTTTAGAGTGCTAGTCGCAGCTTGTCGGAAATTTATGACAAAGTGGTGTCTGCAAACAGTGATTCGAAGGGGAAGGAAGACGACGCTTTCGTCAGTGACAGCTAGGGGTAAAACCAAACGTTATATTGCTCAGTTTCACTGTAGATTGATTTCAACGTCAGTAATCCATCGAAACCTGCGTCACTTTGTCGTCGACACTGCCGTATCTGACAGACGGCAGATAATCTATCACAGATAGCTCAGTCCTCAACACTAACTAGAATCCCTCATTAGGGCAGAACAGAATAAAAAGGTGAGAACCGGCTTACATCACAAGTCCATCAGATTTCTGCAAATCGTGAGTTTATATCGTATCCCTTTATCCGAATTCACAGGCCAGTAAAGTGAATGATGAAACTAAAAAACCAATTTATATAAACGATTTTAGATTGTGTTGTGTGGTTAGATTTGCCGAATTTTCACATATGTCATGAGAACGTAATGGACATTATAGCACGTTTATTTATTGGCCTCTAGTCTTGTCGGCCATACCGCCAGCCTTTATAAACTTTACATTGATGTGAACATAGGATTTTCATTCAGTTATAAAACTTAACATTGTTGTGTACATGGGATTTTTCATTAGTTACTAGACTGGTGACCTATATTACAACATTTCTGACAGTTCACTTATGGATTGCTCACACTCAAACATTATAATTTGACATTGTATACTTGCATTCGCACGTATATGTAGGATACATTAAACAAGAAAATTCTAATTCGTATAAGGGTCCACTTTTGTGGTGTGTTTAAGTAGAGCTAAGATAGGTGTATTTACATCTTCACGATATATCATTTTCTAACAGTGAATGTTTTTGTCGATAAGTTCAGGCTTATCTAAATTAACTACCAGTAAGACGTTAAATTTAGTCGTTATATATAGCGCGTTCAGTTAACAGAGGCGGTTCAAGGTCACTCTGCTCTATCCCCACTCCGCTGCCCTTATCCCTACATGTGGCGGCGAATCAGTGCCCTCCAACAAATTTGCCATTCGCCTGCCTGCTTACTCGGAGGTGGTTTGAAAAAGGGTGGATGTCGTGAGATAAAAAAGAGGGGCAAGAGAAACTTCACCGTGAGTAGTCTGTTAGTCCGTTGAGGATGACCAGAGTATAGTACTATTCGATTACACGGCGCCTTCTCTTAATCCCTCGTCTATGACCTTGCAAAGTTATTTTCGGTTGGTCGGTCGATAATTCAGTTTTGTACCCTTTCCGTTAAGCCATCTACATTTCTTCAAGGTCCCGAGATTTCATCCCTTGACAGAGCCAGCCTGCCGCTTTAAGTCACAGTGCGTGGCCCTCGTTCAGTTGGTAGCGTTTGGTGGCGTAGTGTGCAGCTATTTGTGAAACCCAGAAGCCATCAGAGAGCTGCGGCCGCTGATGGAGAGGCCGACACGCAATTACGTACTGGCCAAAATGCGGTGAGCCGCAGACAGACCGTTTGACCAAGCTTAATGCGCACACGTTATGAAATCGCCGCAGATCCACCATGTTCTATTGCCTTAACTAGGCACATTTTACGGCAGAATGAAATGTCTCTCATACGTTACTTGAAGAAGAAAAAGGAAATTAATAAAAGTTCTGTAAGGAATCAAGCCTTTTGGCTCATTGGAACTAAATTAAATTCAAATAACTACTGATTTCAGAAATGAAAGTAGCACAAGGCAGTACAGCATTTCAATTTTTTTTCTATTTGTTTAAGATTGCTTCTTTCTTTAAATGGTCTTTCAAATGCATTTAAATCATTTCTTCAATTGCTTCAAGTCAGTATGGTAGGTATGCATTAAGTATTTTCAATTAGTAGTTTGTTGTGTAACAAATTAATGATGTTTGGTTCGACGAATCGAAAGTTACACATTGTCAAGCCTCCTGTTGTTTCGATAAGGCACCAAAGCTTTTATAAATTGCCACTATTGGCGCACAAGTTTCAGCTCGCGTTACCAGTTAGTACACGATAGTCGAAACAAGTTTCCATTAACTCATTTATGTCGCCATATTTTCTCATTAAGACGTTATTAATCAATTCTAAGCTTTGGAAATATATTTTGGAAAGAGACATCACAAAACAATATATACGGCTCATCTTTTCATAGTTAAGTGAACCTGCTACCCTTAATTGTAGAAGCTTCAGGAATCATGATCAAGATGTTGTGGAAGCATAACCCATGAGGCGACCTCCATACCCAGCAATCTTCAACAAACTGCACACAACAGGTAGCTGAGTAGCTAATGGACTCTTATATGTAACATCTAGACAGGTACCATCAAGTACGTACCAGTTCCGTTACAGCGCTTATAACATATCTATAAACTTGTTGAAAGCATTTAGGATTACGTTTAATCCAAAGAACAAGTACAGTAAAGCATTTCTACTAGCTATTCCCAGTAGTAAAATACCTTTTAGTACGATTTCAAGGCTGCCTTTGTGATAGACAGAAATTTCAGTTAGAATAGTTTTTCAAGTACAACAGTATTAGCTGCATACATTCTCACGACGGAAATTCATTTTAAAGTGTATTTACCATACTCTGAAAAATTTGTCGTTGATGTTGTTAACCCACGAGGTCATAGGAAGATAAACATAAGATTCAAAATAACTATTCAACGCAAAAAGTCACTGTAAATCTTTTTATCACCAGTTGTAGTCAACACCTTCTAGAATGTTCAGAATATGAAAACAATTAATTAGGCAAAGTATACGTAGGACTTTTAGTTAAAGTAAAAAATAAAAATTTAGAATAAATAAGAAAAAAGGTATGAAACTAATTTTAGGAGATAGGGGAAATCAAGAGGATTAAAATCATGGTTTCGGTAGAAAGTATAAGATTTTGACAAGATAAGTAAAATTTTCGAAATACATGTCGGACATTATTGGAAAACGCGCAAAGGATGATGACGTGATAGAATTGGTGTTTAATGTAATGGAAGCCTCTTTTGAAAATAAGCTGAGCTAAGATAAGTAAAATAAGTTACGTAAAGACTAGTGTGTTAATTGCAAGTCAAAATACCAAGCAATATTTTGATATTAATTTTTAAAGTTTGATGCTGTTGTCATACTGTCGTCATAAGGTCAAATGATTCGTTAGAAGGAGGTCAGCCATTTTACTGTTTGATCAGTATTACGGCAGCTTCCATCGAGTTAGTTTCGCGGCGAGGCGAGCAATGCCTCCGTAGTTGCTCAGTATTTCTGTGTATTTTCTAGAATCAAGTCCGCGTCAGTATGTAGGGTCAGTGCTTTCAAACATTTTCAAGAAGCTGGTCCGCACGTAGTTGGTGGAGCCATGCCACCTCGGGTTAGGTATTAGCAGTACGCTTTAGTATGCCATAGTTACACTTTCATCCTAGTAAGGGTGCTAGGGAGGAAGTTTTTTTCCTCTCACGTGTGCTTAGTATGTGATTTCTAAATGTAACTATTATTCTGATTGACTTATCCGAACATCTTGAATTCAGGTACCAAACTTTTTGTAAAAGAGCCTTTCTGAAGAATATAATTTTTCATTGAACTCTAAAATGTGTGTAGTCATTAACAAATTAAGTTCAAGCAGTGTGTGGCCAACCACCAGTACACGCTAACTTGACTCGCTCTCTCTCTCTCTCTCTCTCTCTCTCTCTATATATATATATATATATATATATATATCCACGAACCTACTGCGCTGTCGTAGCAGGGGGAGATGGTGACACTCCCACGTGGCGCGTCCCAGGTGGCGGATAGGGAGGTCCTCACCGGTTTACCGGCGGACTTGAGCGAAATAAAATTAGCTCTCACCGACCAATCACACCACGGTCAACGGCCTCAATGGCGGAAGAGGAAATAGGATTGTTCCCAACGGCAGAGAGAGGCGGAAGAACCACATGTTCTGGAACTAACCCCTCCAGTCCTATAAAACTGGGCTTCGGTCCAAACAATTTGATTCTCAAGTACCATGAAGCGTGGCAGAAATCAACATATTACCCCAGGTGGTAGCCAATCCACTGCTGTCAGGGAGCAGTACAACCAGACTTTCGGATTCTGGGGTTTCTCGGTATGACACGCGAACAGGAGGGTATCGGAGACCTCTGGCCAACTTCGACCTAAAACCAAAACTTTTTTTGGAACACTGAACATAAACACACTCTTGCGAGCAGGATAAATTACATGAACTACAGGAAACCCTAGACAAACAAAAAATTCTGATACTAGCACTTCAAGAAACAAGACTAACAGATGAAAATGCAATGGACTTTGGCAATTACAGACTCTTCAAAAGTAAGACTAACAAACGAATCCTGAAAAATACTCCACATTTAGGAGTAGCTTTTGCGATTAACAAAAACATACTGAACTCTGTAACGAATGTGAAATCCATAAATAACAGACTAATGACTATCTCCTTCAAATGTGCAAACAAACATACACATAATCAATGCGCACATGCCAATCAACAAGGATAATAAATCAGATCGTGGAAAGGTAGATCAATGCTGGGAAACACTAGAAGAAACGATATACAACATCCCACAAAGCCACATCAAAATCTTAGTAGGGGACTTTAACGCACAACTAGGAAGAGAAAGAAGATACAGAAAAACAATTGGAAAATACCCGGCTCACAAATGGACTAACCAAAACGGACAGAGATTAGTTGAACTCTGCAGTAGATTCAATCTAAAAATCATGTCAACAAATTTTAAAAAGAAACCATCAAAACAGATGACATGGCGAGCACCAAACTCACTCTTAGGCGAGTTCCAAATCGATCATGTAGCCATCTCATATCCAAACCACAGAGAAATTTTGAATGTCCAGGTTAGAAGGGGTGCAAACATAGATTCTGACCATTACTTGACAAGAATTAAATTGAAGTTGAGACCACAAAGGATCATCAAAAGAAACCACCAATTCCAAAATTCGATGCAGGCAAAATTCAACCTTCATTTACAGAAGAACTGGACAGAAAGAAATCAGAAAATTGGCAACAACTCAAAACCAAACTGATTGAAACAGCACAAAAACTAATCCCACAGCAAAAACGCAGAAAACACCCTTGGTGGAACGAGCAATGTGACCAAGCAATCAAAGGACGACATCAAATGGAACAACAGAAAAACAGATAACAACTACAAAGAATACCTGAAAAGTAGGAAGGAAACAGCAAAATTAATCAGACAAACCAAAAGGAAATATGAAAATGGGCAACTGCTCGAAATTGAGAAAGACTTCCAGAAAAACAATACACGCAATTTCTACAGAACTTTCAAAAGAAAACTCACAGGATACCAACCACAAAGCCTCTGCTTTAAAAAAGAGGACGGACAACTGGCATTAAACAGTAAAGAAAACTGTACAGTGCTCGCAGAGTATTTTGAAAAACTCTTAAATTGTCCCGAACCAATACAACGATTTGCACCACAAGAACCTAAAGAACAAAATCCAAATTCATCACCACCTGATGAAAATGAAATTGTTAGGCAAATCAAAAGACTCAAAAACAACAAAGCAGCTGGTGAAGATGGAATCACTGCAGATCTTCTAAAATCAGCTGGATCAAAAACTATAAAAGTAGATCACAAAAATGATCCAAGACATTTGGCAAACAGAAAAAATTCCAGAAGATTGGGAAAAATGCGTTAATCCACCCTTTACACAAAAAGGGAGACAGAGCAAGTGTTAATAATTACAGGGGCATCTGCACTGCAGTCAGTACCATACAAAATTTTCTCCCATTGTCTCCTCGATAGGGCTCAACAACAACTAGAACCAAGGATCGGAGAATATCAAGCAGGATTTAGACCAGGTAGATCTTTCACAGAACAAATACTCAACCTAAAACTTATCCTCAGACATCAAAGAATTTGTAGCAACCGTTTAGTCTGCACACTTTGTCGATTTTAAAAAAGCATATGACTCAAGTTGATCGAAAGTCATTATTCCAAATATTGAAAGAACAAGGCTTAGACCCCAAAACTCTTGCTTTAATACAAGCAAACTACTAACAGATACAAAGTCCAAAATAAAATTTTTAGGGGAAATATCAGAACCATTCATTATTAAAACTAGGAGTAAGACAAGGAGACGGACTTTCTCCATTACTGTTCAACTGCGTCCTTGGAAAAGTGTTACAGGAATGGTGGAAACAAAAATTAATCCTTGGAATTGACCAGCCAATTATATTAGGCAGAGGAAAATTAAAGATAGATTGCCTAGCATTTGCAGACGACTTAGCAATCTTAACCCGTGACATTGCAATAGCCCAAAAACAGATCGAACTCTTGAAAGAAGTAGCGGAGGAAGTGGGTCTACAGATTTCATTCGAGAAAACAGAATTTATGACCTGCAATAAAGAAACACCAAAATACATAGAGACAAAATATGGACAAATCAAACGAGTCTCATACTTCAAGTATCTCGGTGAAACAATCCAAGCGAATGGAACTGAAGCAAAAGCTAATGAAATTAGGTGCCAAAAGATGGAAACAGCTTATCGCCTAACAAAAAATGTCTACAACAAAAAATGCATCTCCAAGCACACAAAACTGAGACATTACAATACAGTTATTAAACCAGAATGTCTTTATGGATCAGAAACACTTATTTTGAACAGAAAAAAGATATATAAAACATTGAGAAAAAATAACACAAAATTATAAGGAAAATTTTGGGCCCAAGACTCATAGGGGACCAGTACAGACTCAAAAGTAATCAGGAAATTTTACAATATCCAGACATTCACAGTGATATTAGAAAACGCTGACTAAAATTTTATGGACACATCAAAAGAATGAACCCTAACAGACTGACAAGACAAATAGTTGAATTCTATGAAAACCTAAGTAAATTAATATCGGATACAATGAAATGGGTTGGAGAAATCAAGAACGCCTCAAATTAGCAGGAATTGTTCCAGAAGATATTGAAAACAGAAACATATTTAAATCCAAAATTCACAAGTGGCAAGTTGACCGGGAGGAAAGATTTAAGAAAAGACCAGGAACAACATGGTTAGATGAGAGAAAAGAAGCCCACAGCAAACGTATGAAGGAAATATTGGCACAAAGTAAAGCGAACAAACGCTTCTGAATACTTTGCGTAGTCCTAATGGTCTTATCCGCAAATAATAATAATAATAATCTGAACAAACGCGAGCTCATTTCTAATGTTTTCCCGAGCATTCAACTAAATATTATCAATGACGAAAACTGGTTATGTGAGAGGACAATACTTGCCCCGAAAAATGATTCTGGAGCAAAAAATATATATATTAGAGGAAATAGTCGGGGAAGTGACAACACACTCTTCCATCGATACAGTAATGTTAACTGATGATGCTGCTACCTACCCCGTCGAGTTTTCAAATTCCTTCGAGTTATCTGGGCTATCGTCCCATAAACTCGAGCTTAAGGTTGGCACTCGAGTTCTCCTGATGCGTAATCTCGACCCCCCCCCCCCCCAGATTACACATCACAGAACTAGGAAGAAACATTGTGAAGGCGACAATTCTTACCGGTGTATCTAAAGGGGAAGCCGTTATAATTCCGCGTTTCCCAATTATTCCCAGTAATATTCCCTTTGAATTTAAAACATTACAGTTCCCATTAAAAATTTCATTATCAATGACAATTAATAAATCGCAAGGTCAAACGTTGAAATTGGTGGGAATATACTTGGATACTCACTGCTTTTCCTTTGGTCAACTATATGTTGCCTGCTCGCGGGTATCGAGTACAAAAAATTTACATGTTTTTTCAGAAAATAACAAGTCCTTCAGTATATATACCCATGTATTAAACTGAAAATACTACTAACATACAGAATATTTTTATTGTTTTAAAAGTTCGATGAAGTTGTTTGGAACAAATACATTTTTGTTATTTTATTGCAGTATTAATTACTACTATCACCAGTAAAAATAGCTCTAAAATTAATTGTATGGTCGTATTGACCTGGTTGCAAGGCTTCATTACGTCTACGCAATCAGCCCCTTTCGTAGCTGCTTAACCTAACGCAGTAATCCTACTGGGCATAGAGGACCTACAGTTCAACGTGGAATCAGAACCACGTGAGCATTCTGGCGCACTTCACATCACACAAAAACCTGTGCCAGAGGTGAAGGTCTAGCTAAGGACCTATGAAAATCCTCTGCGAGACTGGGATTCAAGCTAGGGACTTTTCCATGTCCAGTTGGACGCCCTAACCACTGAGCGACCAGACCTCTCAAGAAAATCTTATATTACAACACTCTTCCACGCGGACGAAGTCGCGGGTAACTGCTAGTATATATATATATAAAAAAAAAAAACTCTTTTAGGCGGTTACAAAAGAGGCTGATTCTGTCAGTAGGTTATAAAAACTGCATATTAAAACTTTAAACAATGTATAGATTGGGGACATGTTATTGTAAACTACAAAATCGTCAACAATTCCTATTGATGTTGTAAACTTGAAGACATTCTTTATATAAACCGGAAGAGAGTACATAATTAGGAACGACAATCATGATGAGATCAAAGATTTTATTTCTTAGCTGACAGAATAGTTAATGAATGGAATCAATTAACGCAATCAGTTATAAACACTACACCTGCAAACACGTTCAAAGTAACTTTGATTGTTACCATACAAATACGAGCTTCAAGCTTACCAACGATGTATCACAAGTGGTGAATATATAAAAAAAAAATAGGAGACCTTATTTTTTTAACCACCCTTGTATGTAAATGTAAGAAAATCATATTAACTATTGCATGATGCATAGACAATAAATAAATAAACAGTGTATACAGTGACGCATCTCTTGTGCATTCGAATGGAATGGTGGCGAGAAATCTAAAACCATGTTCAGACACGAATAATTGTCGGAACTTGTAACTGGATGAACTCATACAAACTGCTCAGACGTTTCTTAAAAATTCATCATACATTTTGTATACGACCATTTTACATTTGACATTTACAAGTATCTCATATATGCGCATGCGTATTAATCAAAAACTAAACACCGAAATCAATCAGTGGAAAAATTGGCAGATAAGTGCTGAATAGTTTACCAGAACAATGAAAGAACTTAGAATTAAAATTCGTAAAGGCCATAAGTAAATAAGTGCGGAAATTTACACCCAAAGTATTTAAGGTAACGAAATAATAAAAAGAAATACCTAAATAAGGAAATTGGGATCATAACTTCTGTCGCAATTTAATTAAAATTACCGTAAGTGGAAGGTTGCCATTGTCTTCAGTGTGGATATCGTGACGATGCTGACATATACCTGCAGAGAATCTATGGCACCCGAAGAAGTCAAATAACAATGTGTGTTGTATAGTGTCATACCAGGGACGAAAAGTTATCTGTTCGATCCTTGTTTTCGATTTTTTTTTCCTGTGCTCATTAGTTATTGCTACTATTTGCTGTTTGTAGTATTATAAACTAATTTTTAAGAAAATACACAAAATAAATATTTCTTTGTCTTCAAAAAATTAACAAATTTTTATATGACGTGTGTCATACAAACATTCGAAAATTGTTTTCACATCGGGACAATTTAACAAAATATATCTGTGAAATGCAAGCAGAGACACATAAAAAGATTGAACTATTCCTCATCAGGTGACATATTTAATGCTTAATCTTTGGACAATAAACAATAAAGTAATGATAATTCTGAATACCACAGCAGACTTTAATATTAGTATATAATGATGTAAACACCACGTTCAAACTCATACAATTAAACGAATGCCTCATAAAAGTGCCGATAAAGGTTCTGATACAAATACCAGTGCATGTTCTGAAGTTTTAAAAGATGTAAAGGTACCTAAAAATAACAATGAAGTAGGTCTGTAGCTAGCAAGCCTGTTTAAGAAAGTTTGAATGAAACACGAAGAACAGAAATCCTGAGTCGTTTGACTCACTGACAGGTTGACTGTGAGTAACTGAGTGTGAGAGAATTTTTCGCCCACTTGCGTTAAAGATGCACCGACCTTCAACTCTGAACATCTCGTTTTTCAACAGTTACGAAACTCATAATTGCAAATAAGAAGGTAAGGGTTTCATATTCATTCCGGTAGCCCGCAACACCTTGAGGCAGAGATCTGTCTGTAGCCACAACTGTAACTTGCTTCCATCTGTAGATATCCGCAAGGGCGACCACATCAAACGGGGTTTGCACCACCTAGTGCAAGTATGGCGGATGAGAGAAGCCGTATCTGGACAGTGGAATCTCACTCAGCGGTCAACACCTTCCCTGCTGTTCTAGTTCTTGTACATTTTCTCCAATTACAAGAACAACATTCTTAATTCCGATAGCACTTTAAAGAATCATAATACCATATAATTATTGTTTACTTCCTACTTTATTTTTTGTGTGTTTCATTCTTTAATTTCGCCAATTTTAATCTGAGAAATGTAACATTTGGAATTTACATGTGCAATTATACCGTTAGTCTTCAATACACGTTAATATTTCCGCATGGCTTAGCAATTTTTGTGCACAAATTAGTATTAACCTCGCTGAAACCCGACAAATATCTGTAAATCACGTATACACGATGGAGTGGTGCAAAATAATAATCCCTGTTACCAAGTCAATGATATTTAGTATGTAGTTTCATCGACATAAACAACCTCCATCTATTGACCGCTAATGATTAAAGGTTCGCATTAATAGACGCTAGTTTCTCTTCAGGAACCTGTTTTGTCCTTAAATAACGTCTGGAATTTCAGAGATCGTAAAGACAAGAATCCGAAAATGTCAATAACTGCTTTTGTAACACTCGTTCATATTGAAATCTACCGGCTGCTAGAAGAAAACCAGTCAGAACCATTAGGATTAATCATTGTGGGTGAAGGATAGATTATGTTGAACAAAGATATATTTGCTGTTTTCTTGAACTTATAAAAACATATTGTTAGTGCTAGATGAGTTCAGACATTTAAAGTTTATAGTACTAAACATAGAAAGATATTGTTATTTATACAACAATTAGGTGACGAAGATAGAAGAAGAGATTCAGGATGTGAGTCTATGTTGTAATCATCTACTGACACTTAGCTTATATAGAGAAAGCAAGCACGGGATTGAAATAAACGTCTGAATTTGACATAAGGATCGAGGGAAACACTATCAAAATGTTTCGATTTCCAGAGCGCATTGTTCTGTTAACAGTTTATGTAGTTTCTCAAATTAATTCATGAGAATCTTTCAAGACCACAAGGCTAACTTGTTTATTTTTGTGTTGAATGTTGTTAATATAGGACGACATGATTTATTTAAATTAATCAGCAATTAATTCTAAGAGTGCGAGAACAATAGTGTAGGTTAGGTGGCACTTTCGGACAATGTAGATGGGAATCTTTGGTGACGAGCAGTCACTGAAACTATACCACACTGCTAAAGCACACAGCAATACGTACACGCGAAAAGTTAGAATCACAATTTTATTTTGAAGAAGTATAGAGATTGATTCATACAAAATTTGTAATGAATACTATTGAAGTGATGTCAGAGGCACATAATAATTGGTTTGAATAGAACAAGTTTGTTTTCATAAAATGATGTAGTACACGATAACTTTAATTCGTTTAGAACAACGTCCTGTAGCTCGATAATTTAAGTTGTTTTCTGTTGTAAAGAAACAAGAAGCGCAACTTAAGATGAAAGATCATGGAGATCATCGAGCAAGAAGATCAAATTCTGTAAAATAGAACTAATTTTGTAAAATAGGAAAATCTTCTTCCTGACTATTGGTATTCTATCAGCAACGATTAACGATCTTAACGCGAAAAGAGAATCTGTTTGCTTCTTCCGTAGCGTCGAAAGGAATCAACTTCACTGTTACATAATTATTTCAATCCTGGCAGTGCCATGTAGACGTTTCCTGCACAGCATTTCAGCTATACATAACACGAACTAATTTTGCCGATGGACCGTCCAGTATGCCTGATCGGAAGCAGTGAGCCATTCCATGGTGGCGTCATCAGCCGGGCGCCGCTAAGCGGTGATTAACGTGAATGGCGGAGCGTTATGGTGCAATCACTAGGGACGGTCGCCGCAGCGGGTGTCACATTACCAGATCGTCACACCTGGCGGCAGCCAATCACAGCCCTTCAACAACCCCCACGTCCCTGCTTGTCAGCTTACGGTTATTATGAACGAAGTCATCACCAGGACATATTTACAGCACAAATTTCTAACTAAATGTGTAATCAGTTATATTACCATTTCTACAGCCATTTTTTAAAAAATAGTTGTTATTTCTGCGATGGTAATCAACATCCACTCTACATCTGAGGTAATTAAGAATGTTCCTATGCTAAAGAAAGAAAATAAGCCGATCGTTTAACAGTTTTCTGCTACATGTAATGTTTTTCGGAAAAGCAATCTAGGAAAATACTGTCGTTACTCTACAAGATAAGGGAAAACCACCTAAGCAAGGTATCAAGAGACAGGTACATAGGTGCTGGTATGATTTGAATATATACAATTTTACTTCCATATTCTTTACGGTGACGTATTGGCGCACTTGATCATTCAACTTTTGGAGGTTTGCTGTCTTTCGAATCACATTCAGTTATGTGCAGTCATTTCTTGTATATTGTGTACTTCATCAGGGCGATGGTCTCCAACGTCCCAAAAGAATCTAATTACGCTACAGCCCTTAAGGGCACTCGCACTCGCGATAAGTGAGTTCTTCTTCTTTTTTGAAATCTTCATTAGTTTCCTAACCCCACGCTCCTATTTTCCTATTTAAATACTTGCATAAATTTACAGGTTTCAATTTCTCTCCTCGACACATGGAATACGTTCTATCCCGTCCTTCGTAAGAAATGACTTTTTTCTAAGTACTATTACAAGCAGTCACCAAACACGCACCTCTACTGTCTTCTTTGCCGATTTTAGTAATCAATCTTTTGAGATGAGGATCCCACACAGCACAACAGTTGTCAAGCTGTGGACGCACAACAGTTTTATACACTATATCCTTTATGTATGCGTTACAATTTTTCAAAATTCTACCTACGAATCGTACCATAGAATTCGCTTTATCATTCGGGAAGAAGCGGACTCGAATCTATGATGACCGGACGGGGATTCGAACCGCCGTCCTCCCGAATGCGAGGCCAGAACGCTAACCGTTACACAGAAATATCTAATGTCGAAAGGTTTTGGAAGCCTTAAATAAACTTTACTTTCGCTTGCGATTCTGAATCAATAACTTTCAAAACGTCATGAGAAAATGAGGCTAGATATGATTCACATGAATGATTCTTCCGAAATCCGTTTTCGTTTGCTTTAATTTGTTTTCGACTAGAAATTTCATAACCTTCCGGCATATGACATGCTACGAAAGTGTATTGCAGACAGATGTTTGAGATGTCTGTAGTTGAAGGAATCACTTCGATCTCCTTTCTTGTAAATATCTTATGCTTATGGCTTTACGCACCTTCGACATCGAGATCAACAGATGCGGGAAAAGATTGACGGAAAGGAATCCGGCTATGGCCTTCTGAATCTGCCAGTCCGGCATTTGCCTGCAGTTATTTCAGGAAACCATGTAAAACTCAAATCTAGCTCGCAGAACCAGAACTTTAACCCGCGTCCTCCCGAATGCGATACCAGAACGTTATTGCTCACCCACTACGCCATACATTTGAAAATGGGAGTTTAATTATTTGATTTTCCAGGCGGAGAACTATTTTTTCTCTTCTATAGATTGGTGATATAGGTAAGGCTCGATTTAAATTGCATGCTCTTGCTGCGATACCATTAAGACCTGGTGCTTTCCATCGCTTCAGTCATTTCACAATTTGTACAATATGTACCGAAACCTTCTTAGACAAAAAGAAATAAACTAATATATCACCTTTAATTCGTTTAGTAAATAAATTTTTTAATTCGAAGTTGAGTACGTCAGCCTTCTCGAGACTTTCGTAAATCTTACAACCATTATGGATTTATTATTGTAGGAACACTGTTGGCGTTTCAACTTACTATTATTACGTACCAGGAGAATATCACAAACTTTGTGTTAGGAACTTTGAGTTTGGTCCGAATTTACTTTCCACTTGAACCGAAGTCAACTTCTTTACATAGGATGTATTCACTTTTGGCTATAAGTATATCGCCTCCAGGTTTTGCATCCTAACCTCTGAGAAAAAAAATTCATGCTATTAAAAAAAATATATATCTGCGTAACACATACCTGGTTTCAACAAGCTTTTGGTGCCAATTACTACATTCACGTTTGTTGTTCTGAATGCTTGCTTGTTACAAACTCATTTGCAGCTAACTAAGAAAGCTTTTAAATTTTTGTGATTCTCTTGAGGTATACACGATGGAATATTTCTCTGAGTTCACAGTAGACGTATTTCGTATCTCGGGGGTCCTGCCTCATCCTGTAACGGTTTACTTTATCGTTCATTCTAAACGTTTTCCCAACCTCTCTATATCCCACACGGCCGCTGTCACCCGTGTATCCGGTTCTTGCACTTCTGCACCTATGACCTATTCAAGAGATCCTTGAACGATTATAACCTATGACGAAAATCATGGAAACCGCAGTTGAGATCGTCGCCTCTCCTGAGTTGGTGAACTTTTTGATTGAGCCCTAGATGATTGCAATTAGGTTTTGTGGTCAATTGAGTCAAGATTTCAGTTGGTAGTAGCAGATGGTATGCTTCAAGTGGAGCCCCGAACTCAGGAGGCCATTGCCCCAGAATGTCAAGAATGCTCTGTGCAGGCTGGTGGTGGCTACATCCTAGTAAGGGCTGGGACAGCTGGAGAAACTGAACTGTGCATTGACTAGTAATGGTTATGTTCAGTCACTCATGGCCTTCATGTTCCCAAACAACGATTGACTTTTCCAGGACGACGATGCACCATGCCAAAATCGTTCACGATTGACATGGGGAATATTCTTAACAATTCCAACGAAAAGCTAATTCGTGGAAAACGTCCTTCATCGGCAACATTTTCGCAGGTATGGAAGGCTGTCGACAAAGGATGGCTGAATATTTCTTCAGAGGACGTCGACGACTTGTTGAGTCAATGCCGAGACCGATTGCTTCATTTCGCAGAGCAGAATGGAGTCCTGCAGAATATTAGGAGGTTTCCATGACATTTGGCAGATCAGAGTGTTTAATGTTAAGAAAAATTTAGCTATTGTTGCCATATTCTTCCTTATCCATTGAGCTAAAAAAAATTACAAGAAAGTGTAGCAGCAAGGCCATGTATTGTGACATCACAACCTTTTTCGGTTTTGTGTATGTGATTCGAATTTTTTTGTATGTTGTATTTAATTGTTGGTAAAGATTTTCATATCGTATTTCCGGTTTTTTTTTTTTTTAAAAATAACCTTGAATGTTCGCATTTCATATTCAACGTAATAATCCCAAGAGAATATGTATAGTGTATTTAATCTGTGTGTTGTAAGGACTATGAAGAATGGTACATTCCTGATGAAGTATTGTTTTATGATTTCACTAATCACTACAGTGCATTTCGAGATCAAATTTACGCATCAAGTTTCGATGATATCATTTCGAAATAAAGTTGCAGAGACGTGTTTCATTTTATAGTATGTTATTACTAAGCCCCAGATTCTTAGGTTCGAACCTATTTTGTTCCCAACCTAATATTCTCGAAATTTTAATTTCCTTTTTCGTCTTTTGTATAAACTAATAATATTCATAAATTTAATAGGACCTAAAATGACCTAATTTTATGTTATGACCTAAAATGACCTAATTCGGTTTTCAGAACCTAAAAGGACCTAATTTGATGTACTGATCCAGTACATCTGTAACTTTTTAACTTAAATAAAATAAATGATCTCCCGGATTAGCTCATTAGGCTAGTAATTTGGACTCGGGAAACGTCTTGGATTCAAACCCCATCATCGGCTGTTCTGAAATGGTATTCCGTGGTTTTCCTTTTCACCTCCAGGCAAATGCTGGAACAGTGCCTTATTGAGAGGCTACGGTTGCTTTCTTTCCCCTTTCCTTCTCAAAAATTTCGTTTCCTTCTTCTACATCGATCCAAGTTAATATCACCTGGGCAGTCACCATCCCTAGCTGTATCTATTACTACGTGAATCCTAAGCTCCAAGACAAATGCAAACTGCATAGGAATGATCCCTCGAAGAGTCCGAAGGTGAAACCGAACTTTGAGGGTAAACGGACTACGTTTACGTGTAAAACAAATGGATTTATCTTAAAATTGGAATAACTATTCACCACAATATTAAATGATGTGTTTTAACCTCATTGATGACGGTAACACTGAGAAAAGCAGTAACTGCTGTGCGGCAACATCACATTATAACAAAGGCTTGCTTTCGGTAGAAACAAATCGACAAAGCAAGATTAAAACATAGATGTTAAATGTTAACAATCTCAGGAAAGCAAACCCAACAGTTGTATACCATCATTGTTCAGTGGTACTACGGAAATTAAAAAATTGTGTAGGCCTACATATTTTTGGTTCCTTCTTTAAAAGCCATCATGCCTAAACAGAAATCCTCAAGAAGTAGTCTCCTTCGAGAGTGGATTGGAACGTATAAGAACTTTTCTGCAGATGGGAAAATTATATATTGCCAAGTATGTGTAAAACCAGCAAGTTTAATTCGTTCTATATATGTGTATCTTTTATAATTTTTTTAAAAAAATGGTTTTATTTGTTTTCATTTCTAAAGTGGTAGAGCCTAGACTGCTGGATCAAATTTTACAATATTAACAGGGTATTTTGCGGGGTGTTTTATTCAGGTGGACTGTTTTTATTTTTGCCTTCTATATAGATGCCTGCAGAAAAACGATCCCATCCCACATACTGCAGCATCAGAATTAGGCAACTCATTTTGGCAAATGTTACCAGGAGAAATGTTTCCAAACAGAAGCAGAGTTTCGTTAAAAGTTCAAAGCTGGGTACAGAAGATTCGTTTAACCTGCATCTATGTGAAGCTCTCACTGCCGCTAATATACCAGTTGCAACCCTTCAGAATCCAGTTCTGAAAACCTTTTTGGAAGAATTTTGTAACAGAAAAATACTAGATGAATCCACTTTAAGAAGAATTACTTGCGTCGGCTATATGAGAAAACCTGTTGAAGGAATACGTTGGACATAGCTGACCACTTCATCTGCGGCAGATACATAGTCGGCAAGCTCGCATGTGAGGAACCTAGTATACCCCATATCATTATGTGCAGAGAACTTCCAATGACAAATCACTCTACAGTGGCAATTACTGTATGGATGCATTAAAACTGTTTTGGCCAGATCTAGAACACGAGTATAAGTTACGGTTGTTGTGACAGACAATGCAGCTTATATGATAAAAGCAGGGGAGAGTTTGAAGGGATTCCATCCTCGAATGGTGCAGGTCACCTGCCTAGCTGATGGGGACCACCGGGTAACTGAAAAAATTCGGGAACAGCACCCTGTACTTAACGAGATAATTTCTACAGCGAAGAAAATATTCCTGAAATCGCCAAGTCGATTAGTTACTTTCAGGGAAAATCTTCCATCAATACCCCTCCCTCCCGAGCCAGTAGTGACACGATGGGAGACCTGACTCGCAGCCGCAATATATTATGCAGAAAACTATAAGAGCATCACGGAGATCATCGATGCACTAGATGAAAGCGAAGTTATTGCTATAATAAATGCAAAGAAACCGTTGCATTCAGTACCAACTGTACAGGAATTGACATATATGTTAAGGGCAATTTTTTATAATAGAAATTTCAATCAAGAAGTTGGAAGGAGGCACTCTACCATAAACGGAAGCAATTTAAATCATGCAGGAAGTGAGGGTCAAGGTGCCTTCTGGACTATTTTGGGTATCTGTAGCCAAGAGGCTGGAGGCTGTTTTAGCCCGCAGTCCAGATTTCAAGAGGATGAAACAAATAGGCCGTGTTCTCTATGGACTAAAGGAACAAGAAATACTGCCTTGGAATCCTAAGGAAATCGCTGATATGAAGGTCACACCTCTTACCTCATGTAACGTGGAGCGTAGTTTTTCCGCATTCAAGAGAATTTTAACGAAAAAGAGGATAGGATTTACTCCTCAAAATCTGTCAACATATTTCATTGTTCAGTGTCGTATTAGAAGTTTTAAATGAGTGGTTTAAAATCTACAACAAAGACAAAATGTTTTGAACATAATAGTGGTTTATGTCGCAAGTTTTAATGTGAACGAGCAATGTCATATTAGAAGTTTTTAAGGAGTACTTGACAATAAAGTCACAACATTTTTAACACTATGGCTGTATATATTGCGTGTTTTAAATTTAGTTTCTCATAAAAATGTGTAAATTCCTAAATCAGAATTTTAAAAACCTATAAAAGCCTAAAACGTGAATTGAATAAACCTAAATCTGATTTTTTAGATCCTAAAAATCCGGGGCTTAGTTATTACAGTACCGACGCTTCCCTTATGAATTCACTACCTTCTGAAACATATTCAATGCAAGGCTTCATTTCCTCAACAATTAAAAACATCGTCTGTAACCAGCATATTATGATTTTTTTTGAAAATCAGTTTATTCGTAACGCATTAAAATGAAGTTTGATGTGATGTCTCTCAAATGAATGTATATTTTAATTATTACTTTCCGAAAATCCTGCCTTTGTAATATCACACCGGAGTAAATTTACGTATTTTGCACGGACGGCTTCAGTTAGTTTGACGCACATGAAAGGTTTAAAATGTAAGATCTCTGCCACTATGTATTGAAGTTTCGCTTCCGGTTAACGTATAACAAGGCTTACAACTATATTTAAAAGTGACGCATAGAAGGTATCAAGCGGATGCACAGTAGTTCCAGGCGCACCTGACGTTGCGCCCTAATGCTCACTGTTTCTTGATTTCGTTGGACTGGCCAGTATTTTGTGAGGGCGTTATCGTTCCGGCTGGCCTGCTCCGTCCAGGCTCTTCCCGTCGACCGGCGATCGAGCCTCCAGTGACCCGCACGCACATTCACGTTGCAGGTGCGCACAACAAAACACTGTCCACCAGTGCAACAGAATCTGGAACTGTGGACATAAAATTAACTCGGTATATATACAAGAAGTAGCCCGCAACTTAGTTCACGTGGACTGTTATTGAACATACTACTCTTTTAATCAAGCATGGTCAATAATTGCATGTTCCGCGGCTCCTATTGCTCATTGAATGTAAAATCTTTTTTCACGAAAGGTCTCGACGGCAAATTCTATCTTCGTTCCTCGGAATAATACGATGCCGCTCGTACGCTGCATTCACGATAAACATTTCGACTGAAAGAAGTAAACTAATTTCTGGACTTTTATTTTAATTCCTCAGCTTTCCGACGACGCAATCACTGAAACATACTCTGTTTTACCCGTTGAAACACAGGATATTCATTAATCATGTCCCAGTCAATATCCGAATAGTAGATTTTTTTTCGTAAATCGCATTTATGAAAATATTATCTAAAATTTATCATTTTTACATCACATCAAAATGAAACGTACAGTAGGAGGAGGCCGGGCAACGTGGCCACGCTAAGGTTTGACGATATTTTTAAGGTAACTTACAGTATACCTAATGGCATCAAAATCAGGTGTTACAAAGATCAACTATCCTAGTACACACCAGAGTTTTTTTAGTTACCTTTGCATTAAGTTTAGTAGTAAAAATTACCAATTTTTCAAAATGTACCCTAATGGCCACTTTGCCCGATGTGGTCGGGCAAAGTAGCTTTAAAATAAAAAATAAGTGATTAAAAACTCTCTAAATTTGTAAAGCAGTATACTATATTTTTTAAAAAAGGTCATGTAGCTAGTAAATAATAGAAATTATACCGGGCAAAAGGCACTCTAAGCGCAATTTACGGAAACGATGGAACAGCTGTTTCGTTCTACTCTATCACAGAGTTTGTGAGCCCAAAAGTAACTCGATCCATCGTTGTTGTGATATTGAGCTGAATAACTTTCGTTGCAGTACAGGCACTGTGTGAAATCTTGATCATTTTCATCATCAAATACACTTTTTGGTTTAGACTTTCTGCGGTTGGTGGTTATCTATCTACCATTGGATTCCTTCTTCTTTTGTTTGCTTTTAAGTACATTTTTATATGATCTTGATGTGAAAATCTGAAAAGAACCTTTGTTTTGGCCTTTGCATTTGCTTTTTCCTGCTATTGTTGTACGATAATATCCTTTGACCTGACAGAAAATGAAGTTTCCGGTCGTTGAAATACCACCGCAAAATGGAAATGATTTAATTACTTTTCTGTTTGTTTATTATTAATATACTCACGTCAGCTTCACATGATAATAAAGCATTGTACTATGTTATTAATCTGCAAGGAACAAACAGAATCCGTCAGGGCCGGATTAAGAAAGCGCGAGGCCCGTAGCAAATGTGAAGAAGAGGCCCTAGATTGTTGCCGTCCGGGGGAAAATAGTAGAGCTTTAAAAAAAAGGTCGCCGGCTAGCCTATGTGCCGGGCCCCCCTAGGGGGCGCGAGGCCCGTAGCATTTGCTACCTCATGCTACGTGGTTAATCCGGTACTGGAATCCGTGTGCAGCATACAGAGGCCACGGCCACCAGCAGGTGGCTGCTTTGCCCGGTTTGGCGCCGTTGTTGAAACGTCATTCTATCTTAACAATGCAAAGAATCAATCATGATCACCAAATCAGGAACGAACAGCAAAAACATCACTCTTGGAAAATAATTTTGTTAAATTCATAAACTGACCTCTTACCAAACATCAATCTTATCAAAAACCACAAATATTCCAATAACGTTGAGAGATGATACCTTAACTGGGTTGGGATTATCAAGGTAACAGAAGGCATTAAGTTGCACCGGTTATGATTTTTTCCGCTTGATGGTACTATCCCTTGGTCCCAAAAACCCTCATGGTCACTTTGCCCGGCTCTCCGCTACCCGTGGCATCACAGGCTATACATTAATCGAAGCGCTATCAAAATCCGATCAGTAGTCTTTGCGTGAATCGCATTCAACATTTTTTTAAACACCATTTTTCCCCAGAACCACGCATTGTTCATTAATCGAAACCCCACCAAAATTCAACCAGTAGTGTTTCAGTGAATATCATTTAGAGGAAAATTGAAAAGGTTAGCAAATTAAAATGAAACATGACCCACGGATTATACATTGAAATAGAAGTTTCCTGCGATTAATTAAACTATTAAAAATTAGTATTGCTTTTATTGAATATTTAATCAATAATTAATCAATTATAAAATAGGTGTGAATTTATAATGCATAGCTGTACGAGTTGACATGCGACATAACCTGACCAATTTATTTCATAAAAAGAACATACTGCCTGTAGAAAAATGTATAATTAACGTTAGGTATATGCATAAGCAATCAAACATTTAAAATTCGGAGAGAAATAATTTTAAAAAAAATCCTAAGTGCATAGACTTTTTCGCGGTTTTATTATACTTTTTGATTATACGACGGTTAAAAATACGTTTTGTAACTCAGTTTCTCACAGTAATGGCGCTTTTAATGAAGAACTTATATTTGAAAATCCAAATGGGGACATGTAAAATTTTGCACTAAACTAGCTCTACCGATAAACTTCGGGATAGATTTATCCTAGGAATGACGGATTCTGCAAGTAGTTAAAGCAAAATTATTACAAAAATAAGGAGTAGTGCATATTGCATAGATTGATTTGTTAATAAATAGCAATGAAGAATGGTAGAAGAAAACAAATTTACAGAACGCAAGACACATGAGGATTTAATTTTGAACTTTCTTGGAGAATTTAGCAAGTCGCAAATGTTTCCTGAGACTGTAAAAAAGGTGATGATGTTCATTTCCAAGTGGTGTCTCCTACTCTCTAATAACAAACGAGTGTCTCTCTGAAATCCTCGAAAAGTTCTGTTTAGTGTAAGGAATGGAATAAAAATTTTGTAACTATAATTAAACACGACGCAAAGCATAGAATTATAAGGAAAGAAGAGTTTTCCATGCTACTGATTTGTCTCAAGCATAGTCTATTGCAAATCCAATTAGGAACGTTAAAATAATTACTTAGAATCTCAAATTTTTTTTTCATTGGAAGTAATAACCTAAACGTTCTCTCTTGGCAATTTATTCCAATCCCTGACACCTAAACTAAGAAAGAAAACATTCCTACGCCCTTTTGTTGGAAATCAAGTGCCAGATTGTAGTCATGGTAATTTTTTATCTCCCATGCTTCTCTATTAATTCTTCCACCAACATCTTTCACGTCTCTTCACCAATATACAACTTGTACACTCCCATGACTCACCTCACCCTCCTCCTGTTTGAATCCCGTTCCACCTCCTTTATCATATCGGTTACTGATTGTGTTCTGCAATAATTTACAGAGAAAAATCTAACAGCATTTCTCTTCAAGATTGCAAGAGGTGACATTGTACCTTATCTTGAATCGTTATTTAAACTGAGTCTGGATAATTGTTGTTTACCAGAGAACTGGAAAAGTTGATAGTAGTGCCGGTCCATACAGGAGGAGTAACAAATAAGATTGAAAATTACGGGCCAATCAGTTTGAGATCAGTGCCAGGTAAATTCATAGTGAGATCGATATGCAACCACATTAAAAAAGTCTGTGAGAAACTTAACTGGTTTTCAAGTAGATAACATGATTTTAGGCAAATATATTCATGCGAATCTCAGTTATTAGGCTATTTGCAAGATATTTCGAATGAAATGGACAAGTGAGGCTAAATTGTCAGTGTAGTATTCTATCTTTCAAAGGCTTTGGCATAGTGAGCCATGAAATGGTGCTAAATAAGGTAAAAACTATTGCAGTTGATGAAAAAGTTTTCAGCTGGGAAGATCAACATGGGATAAAGGTAAATACAATGATGACAAAGTTTATAAAGAACGCAAATAAAAAAACTAAAGACTGATTGTGATTATGTGGTGAGGAAAGAATTGCTTGTTGAAAACATGAAATGTAAATACCTTGGAATCACATTTGATAATAAACTGAACTAGACAGGACACGTTATGCAGATACTAGGAAAAGTTAACAAAATCCTTCGTTTACTGGAGATGGTGATGACAGGATGTGCAAGAAAAGTAAGGAAATTGGGTAACAAAGCTTTGGTTATACCATTGCTTGAATAGAATTGTGTAGTTTGGGACCAACATTTTGAGTACTAAATACAGGATTTGGAGGGCTTACAAAGGAGAGCAGCCAGATTTGTTTGTGGAAACTACCATTGGAGCAAGTCAGTAACTGATATGATAAAGGAGCTGGATTTGGAGTCAACGGAAGACAGGGGAAGGGTGAACAAAGTACTGGGAGTGCACGAGACGTTTGTTGGTGATGGTGCTTGGAGCAATATTGGCCGAAGCATTTTGAGTGCTACATGCAAAGAAAAAGATGACCATGGGCACAAGCTGACGTGGTTAAGGGTGTGGTGAAATTTTTTGTAAAGGTGTCAGGGAATAAAATAAACATAATATTCTCACAATTGACGGAACTTGGATGTAGGTTCGCAGAGCTGGATCCGACTCCTATAAAATGTCGGACATTTCCATCTACACAATTTCGCAGGCAGTGCAGATAGTATCTTTCATTGTGTAAAATGACTGGTCACCAACTGGCTGAATAAAATAAATATTTAGTTCAAAGTATGGCAGCAAGTTCTCTAGGCAAATCCAACAAGAATCCGAATACTCCTTGACAAAGATGCAAGAATTTTGGAGAATTTGAAGGTCCAAAGGACACAGCATATCAGCCTGCGATGTGTACCAGACAATTAATCAAGGTGTTGTGTTGTGGTGTTGGATACGAGGATATGGCATGCTTCCTGTCATGCATTTTATTCCAAACAACTATCCCTCTTTACAAAAATGAAGTTCAATTACACCTCTCGCTTCATGAAATCGCTGTTTCCTCTGGCAATTCAGAAGGGTAGCCCGTGAATGGTTAGTATTGAAATTAGTAGTGCTGCGTGTTTCTCTCACAGTCAAATATACTTCACTTTAGAATAAGATAACTTTCATTTAAATACAATTTTACTTGTTAAGTTTATAATTAATCGTGAACACATGATAACAATGCCAAGGTTTCATGTATACTTTTAAAGTGGATGAATCGATTGAGGTATAACGCTTGAATATCTACCGAAAAGAAAAAAATTAATCCATACATGTCCAACTTTAGCATGAAACATGTTTCAAAGCCCTTTTATCCGCAATGCTCTGAGGAAGAAAAGAATACTAGGGTGCTTAATTCTGCTTTTACTTGCAGATAATTTTATAATAAATATGACATATTTTGTGGTCAGTAGCCCCCCGGAATACCAACACCAATCTGTGATGCCGGAAATTGTGTTACATTCTGCTGAATGGCATTTTAACTTCGCATAGGAAAATGCCATCCCGTATCTAAATCACGTTTCAATTTAATATGTGTGTCTAGAAAAACGCTGTCTGAGAAAAAGAGCTGCTGGTGATATCCTCATGAAGCCGTTGCACGTCTCGGAGCCCCTGCTGGAGTCGTCTGGAGACATTAGCGATGCTGTCTGGAGGCTGTGACGTGACGTCTGACAGACGAGCAGCTCTCCTCGCCGCAAATTGAGTCCCGTCAGACAACGGGACAAATTGCATCCGACTCGACGCGCACGCAACGCCAGGACAACAGGCGACCGGTAACTACCAGTCTCGTATGTAGGACAACTACATTCTCATATTTATATAATCAGCAATTCCAATTTCGTTACGGACGTCAAGTCAAGGTTATGCCTTCTAAGTTACTTTCCATTTTTTCAAACTTTTTTTTCAGTTAAGTGATTGAGTTAATTTTTATGTTGTTCCAGATCCAGTTGTCTACACATAGTGTTTATCTAGCTGTCAAGGGGTTTGATTATCTTTCCTGTTTGACCAGAAGAATAGATGGGGTGAACACTGTATTGCTTATGCGTCTTATGAGACGAGTCAGTCTAATGGAGAAATTATGTGAAATAAGATTTTGAAAGTTACCATTACAGACTAATCAGGTGCCGCCATCAAGTAATAACGTTTCTTAACACTAACCTTCCTTGCATGTCGAATGCTCCAATTTTCAGATATTAACAGTTTCTTCAGCACAGAAAATAAACCCAACAAATACAGTAAAAGTCCAGTTATCCGAGTTCCGATTATCCGAGCCGCCGGGTTAACCGAGGCAAATTTACCGCTAAATGTTAGGTCACTGATACAGCCCCTTGATCAGGGTGGAATGGAAACATTCAAAAGGAATTAAAGAAAAAGGCTGATTCAAGTTTTACTAGGCAACTTAGAGAGAGGTAATAGTGTGACAGATTCACTAACGAAAATAATATCAGTGAAAGATGCAATTTATTTGTCAGCCATGGCGTAGGAAACGCTTCAACGATCATGGAGGAAACTTTTTGGTATTGAAAAGCCTAAAAAGGACGATCTAACTCAACAAGATGTCAATGAACTGACACAGCCAACCAATTTTCAGTCGTAAAAGAAATTAACAATGAAGATATACACGAGTAGTTATTGGATGACGATCAAAATCAGCTTAACGATGATGAAATTCTTAATATGGTTGTTAGCGGACAAGGAGAAGAAGACGAAGAAGATAAAAATAAAACTGTTCCCAAAATTTCTCGTGCTGAAGGATTAAAAAGAATAGAAGCAGCACTTGAATATATTGATCAACAGGAAGAAAGCACAGCAGCCGACATAATGATGCTACAGCGTTGGCGCTATACTTCCGCTAAGAAGAGAAACAAAATTATGACACAGAAGACAATTAAAGAGTTTTTTGGCAAGTGATCGTAATTAATGCACAAAAAAATTGTATTGCTTCACAAATTAGTTTTACACTATAAATAAATTGAATTATTTCAGTTTCAATACGTTTTTTGATTCATTGTAAACTCTTTCCTTGACCTCCGGTTATCCGAGTTTTTCGTTATCCGAGGTGGTCCCGGTCCCGTTTACTTCGGATAATCGGACTTCTACTGTATGTGGATACGTGAATATGAAGTGAAAGTAGTCAATCTGCCACCAAAAAGATTTCCAAAAGCTATTGAACTTCGTCCAGAACTATCAGGGATCTCATCAATTCCAACTGCCTTATTTGCTTTCAAGTCATTCAGAGCTTTATTAAATTCTGTTCTCAAAATAGGATCTCCCAAGTCATCAATGTCGACATCGCCTTCCTTTTCCAATACACTATTGTTCAAGTCGTCCCCATCATACAGTTTTTCAATGTATTCCTTCCATCGGTTAGCAATATCTTCTGAGCTTAAAAGAGGTTTCCCATCGGCAGCTTTAATGTTCATACCTCTTATCTTCATTTCTCCAAAATTCTGTTTGATCTTTCTATATGCAACATCTACTTTTCCTACGACCATTTCCTTTTCTACTTCTTCACACTTTTCTTGTAGCCATTTTTCTTTTGCCATTTTGCATTTCCTATTTATTTGATTTCTAAATTGCCTGTACTGCTCTCTTCCTGCTTCATTCTGAGCATTTTTGTACCTTCTCTTCTGATCCATCAGCTCCAAAATTTCTTCTGTGATCCAAGGTTTTCGGGCAGCTTGTTCCCTAAAGCCTAATGTTTCTTTGCCAGCTTTCATTATTTTGGTCTTTAATGCATTCCATTCGTCCTCGGTTGAGCTCCTTTGACAGTTACTTCTTAGACCTAAGTCTACCATTCCTGCAAATTTTTTTCTTGTGCTAGATTGTTTCAGCTTATTCACTGCCAGTCTGTTCTGCTTATGCTGCTTCCTTATTCGCTTGAATTTTAGCCTGCACTTCATTACTATCAAATTATGGTCCGAGTCTATGTCTGCTCCTGAGTACGCTTTACAGTCTAGAACTTGATTGCTGAATTTCTGTTTGACCATGATATAATCTAGCTGATATCTGCCTGTATACCCAGGACGTTTCTTGCGTGGTTCTTAAACAGTGTGTTCGCCACTACTAGCTTATATCTTTCACAAAATTCTAGCAACCTGCTTCCTCGCTCATTTCTTTCTCCTAGACCAAAACTTCCTACAGTATTCCCCTCTTTTCCTTCTCCCACTATTGCATTCCAATCACCCATGATTATGAGATTTTCCTCCCCTTTCACATATTGGATTAATTCTTCTATTTCAGCGTATATTTTTTCTATTTCTTCATCATCTTCCTGTGACGTTGGCATATATACTTGTACTAATGTGGTTGGGACGGGCTTAGTTTCTAACCTCATGTAGTGAATAAGAGAATATATCTTAACAGCATCTTCACGAGAAGATATTGCACGGTTATCTTGTAACAGTTCCGGCGCATTTTGAAGCTATTTTATTAGTACTTTTACCTGATGATAGAAATACACATCACTTGGCTGACATAAATGCGTACATTTCGGTGGTACCTATATAATATTTGCGTATTTCTCAAAGGAAAATAAAAAAAAAATTGTAGAATTTGTTTCAAAACAAATGTTAATGCTACAACATAGAATAGCAATAAAAAAAAGTACAAATAGAAAAAAAAATTCGCAGGTGGAGGGATTGAATCTCGGACCCAACACATCTGATCACACCGCCTCAACGAGCAGGGCTAAATAGACATTATAAACTAACGGTATTCCGTACAAGTATACAATTTAAGTAATTTTTAATCCCCGATTTCTCTTTAATGGAGGCCTACCAGGCACAACTGCTTTAGGGCGAGAAACCAGAGGTGACGTACTATTTCCCAGACTTGTTCGTTCTACGATTGCGATTTCCACACTGAAAATCTCCCCTTGTGAATGTTAACGGATATGAGGCCTCCACACTAGGTCACGTCATAACTGCGCGCATGCGCCTGGCCGGCTGTGGTGCGACATCCTATAGATGAACGGAAAAATTTGAGGCGATAGAATAAAACTTTCACTTTAAAAATATGAAATTGTTGCCCACAAAAATTTTGCCACATGAACAGCATTTAATGTAGCCTGAACCAGGTCTTCAGTTGTGAAACTGGTTGGATATAATTTGCACTGAAAAACATTTTTCGATAGTAAATGGCCTATATAAAATTAAAAGTATAAATAATATACCTAAGTTATTGGAGTCTCGCCTGTAGAAAAATGTTTTAAATTTTGTTTTTCATTGAATACTATTAAATAATAAAAAACTACTAAGAAACTGAAGCGTCGATAATATTGCGTGCCTGCATATGTTTATTGAGGTTTCAGGATTTACTGGACGATAATGGGCCTTAGGGTGATTTGGAAGATAATAGCTCCAATAGTTTTCTTACATTCTTCGAGGCTTATGTGGGTGGAATAACTTCGCTCGTCGTGAGCAAGGAACAATAACATTATCATACAACAGGGTTTCTAATATTAAATTCATCAGATCCGCAAGAATACGTGCCTCCATTAAGACCTTGTCTCCAAATCGTTACAGTTCAGATCCAGCATATGTGTCAGGTTCAGAAAAGATTTTTATTAGTGGCTGGATAAATTTGAAAATTCATTCACATGCATTTTATTTATCAGGATACAACTTAGAAAACGATAATTAAGATCAATACTGAAAGAGGAATAATAAAAAGTGAAACCAATCATTTATTTTTATTCATGTGTAAAACTAACATATGGGCTGTGAGGAATTACTTAAACAGATGATATGGCTTAGGACTGCTATTCAAACTTCGCTTCAGCCAGATCAGTGACCAAAATCATATAAATCTATTACGTTTAATCCATTTTCCTGTGAAATAGAAAAAATGAACAGCAAACACCGTTTGTAGTTGGTTCTGAGGCCAATGTCTGCGGTGATTACTGTCCGACCAAACAATTTATCGTCGTTGCGAAACAGACCCTCAAAGGAATATTTTCTGTTTTAAGCAAAACAGGAAATTACGCAACATAAACACCATTTCACCTGACTGCATTATTACCAGTGATGGTCCAGGTGACAAACCCTTTCGGGAAAGTGTCTGTGATTCAGGAAAGGAACATTTGCGTTCAATGCGGTTACCTTTCAAGGAAATTTTCTATTAATTGTTTTCTCCTGTAATTCACCATACGTCCAAAGTCAGTGAGTTGTAACACTGTTGCCTGACATTCGGGAGGTTGTGGGTTTGAATCCTTCTCCAGCCATTCAGATTTCAATTTTCCACAGTTTTCTAAATCAATCAAGGCAAAAGCTGTGATTGTTTCTTCAAAAATCCATGGCCTGATTGGTTCCATTTCCCTGTCCTCCACCCACCCAGAGCTTTTTCCGCCTCTAATTGCTTCAACATCGACAAGGCATTAAAAAAAGATTTCGAAAAGAAAATTTACCTTTCACGTAATATATAAGGATTGAGATGAAAGTAAAGTGGCACGTCAAAAATCTGTTCGTTTTCCTAATGCAGTTTATTACACGTACAAACCCCCCAATAAATAAACAGACAAAATGTTCTAGCAAACGTAAATAATGCCTAAAAATAGCTCGTTAGTATCCTAGCAGTTATGAAGGTAAAAATCTTTCAGAACTCTCATTGTAGCACTCACTTCTAAATATGTTGTTGGGGTAAGCACTTCTGACAGCAAGCTAACTCTGAGAACAGCGCTCGAGTAGGGGTGGAATTATTCAGTTTACAAAAGTCTCTTGGAACAGTGATTCATCGCTGAATACAATGCGTTGCAATTCATAGTGTTCTGCGACTCTGCACTACCTTGGATGACCATCGTCAGCGAGTATGGCGGTGACCTAGTGATTGGTTCCGTCCTTCCAATGGTCTGGAGGAGCACAGCGGTGTTACTCCTGGTCTCATGGTGTGGAGAGCCATGACTTCAGGTCACGACTAGTAGTGACTGAGCAAACTCTGTCGTCACAACGACACTTCACAATCATCCAGCGTCCTCATGAGCTACCTGTTACGTGACAGTATCGTGGTGCCATTTTTCAATGGACAATGCTTGTCCACACACGCCACATGTCTCTGTGAACTGGTGTTGACATGGCCAGCAAGGTCCCCTGATCTGCCCCCATGGAACACGTGTAGGATCATATGGGACTTCTACTCCGTCCTCGTGCCAGTATCCACGATACAATTGACCAGTCACAGTAGTTGTGGGCCAGCTTTCCTCAGGAGAGGATACAACGGCTTCATGGCACACTTCCCAACCGAATCAGTGCATGCATTAAGACCAGAGGGAGTGCAACTTCATACTGATATGTGCACTCATACTGTCAGGTTCTCCGTAAATTTGACTCGATATTGTAATAACTATAATAACATCACATAACCTCTCAACCAGTGAAGTTACATTTCGTTTCCTCCTTCCCTTCTGAGGGCTTTACTTTTTTCTAAGTGTATAATTTTATCGAATTTTAAATACGATATTCTGGATCAACCAAACACATATAGTATGCAAATTGTGATGTCTGAACCATAGCTAGTTTACAAGCTGCACCGGGCTCCGTGGATGAGTGGTAACCTTCCAGCCTGCCATTCGGGAGGACGTGTGTTCAAATCCCCACCAGTCATCCTGATTTTGGTTTTTCGTGGTTTCCCTAAATCGCACCAAGCAAATGCCTTGATGGTAGCTTCAAAAATGTCATCTCAGAATTCCTTCCCGTTCCTGCACACCTATACTCTAATGATCTCGGTGTCGACGAACCGTAAAAAAAAGAAGACAAATATGAAGTAATAAAAAACGGTGTTTAAAATGAAAATACAAGAATGTCAGACGGCCAAGATAGTTAATTTATCCAAGTATAAGGGTTCTGTGCATAAGTATTCGAAAAAAAGTTAGAAATGTGTTGGTGCTTACACTTGTCCGGTTCTCAGGACCAATTAAAAATTACAATATCGAAAAGGCGAAAATTTTATATTCAGTGCTTTTACGTAACAAATGATTAGTAGGATGGTAAGGCTACCGAGCAGCGAGATAATTGTTCTCGGAATCACTCTTCCTGCTAAAGCTTTCACAGGTATTTAAAATTTCCATGATGTCAGGCAATGCTTTCTTTGTATCGGTATTTGATATACGCTCCTTTACCTTGCAGATCGGGTGAAGGATTGCGCGATATGTTGAATCTCTACTACATTATAGACAAAAAAAAGTTTTTAAACATGTGACATTAAGAAGAAATATCTTCGCATCTAATTGGTAGTTTTTTTATAATGCAATGAGACTGACAAGTGTTAAATTTCTGATGACGATAACAATTCTAGGTATATACCGATTAATATTCCTGTTCCCATCTTCGCCAGTCTCAGCATTAAAGCTGGTCGGTTGGGGGTTGTTGTCCTGAGACATTTCCTCCCTCAGTCTTCTCTTGAGTGGTCTTCTCTTCACTTCTGATTGGTCGTCTTGGTGGCGTATTATTAATATTCCTGTTAGAGAGAGCCACGCCATTTACTGCCAGTTAATCACAGGCAGAGTATTTTGAAGTGTGTTGTCTTTCGACATTTACTTCAACATAATCTAGAAGGAGAAACACTTTGCTTTTGGTATGGCTTATCGTTGGCGTTCTTAGTTTAGAATAGCGAGTGGTCTTTTATGACGGTCAATACCTGTAACGTATTGCCCGAGCGAGTTGACTTCCGGGTTCCTGGTCTTCTGGGCGCGCTCGTAGAACGTCGCGGACAGCTGTCTGAAGCGATCCGTCAGCAGCGGGATGTTAGTAGCCTCGTGCAGAACTGCAGTCGGGAATCTGCTCGGTAAGTGGAGGGCCCGTTTTAGTGCCCTGTTCTGTATCACCTGAAGGCGCCGAAGGTGCGAAGCAGCCGCATAGCCCCATACGGGACAAGCGTATTCCATAATTGGTCTTACCAGGGTGATATAGATGTTTACTCCCGTGGTGGGCTTCAAAAGGCTATTCCTGTTCAGCACAGGGTATAGAGCGTGTAATCTAGCACTTGCCCTTCTCCTGACATCTTGAATATGGGATCGCCAAGTCAGTCGCCGGTCTAGAGTGACTCCTAGGTACTTGACTTCGTTTTGCCACGGGATCGTCTCGTTGTGAAGTCGAAGGGGTGGAAGGTTTTGAGTGCGTCTCTTACTGATTATGATGGCTTGAGTTTTTGTGGCGTTGATGGTTATCCTCCACCGTTTCGCCCAGTCCTCAGTTGATCGAAGGACTTCTTGCAGACGCCTAGTTGCTAGGGCACAGCTTCTGCTTGCCGTACAGTATGCCGTGTCATCGGCATAGGTGGCAGTAACAACTCTGGGAGCGGTAGGCACGTCAGCGGTGAAAAGTGCATAGAGCACTGGTCCCAGTACAGAGCCCTGCGGTACCCCAGCAAGGATTCGCCTCACAGTTGAAGTGGCCTCGCCTACACGAACGCAAAATGTGCGGCCAGTGAGATATGACATAAGGAGCTTTACTAGTCTGCCTGAGAAGCCTTGTTCGTATAATTTGAGTAGCAGACCTGTATGCCACACAGAGTCGAATGCTCTGGCGATATCCAGAAGCACCAGGCCACAGTATTGTTTTTCGTTGAATGCCCTAGTCGCTGCTTCAACCACCCTCATGAGCTGTTGCGTGGTGGAGTGATTGCGGCGAAAGCCGAGCTGGTGATGGGGAATAATCTCGTTCCGTTCGATGTAATGATTTAGCCTCTGTTAATTCAGTACACTTGACCTTTATATATAATTGGCTATAATTATTTCGACTACGAGAAGATATTCTGTTTCGTTCAGTGCGATTCCCGCTATGGCAACACGTTATGCAGCCCACGGCCCAGGACTAAAATTAGGTATATTTTATCTCAATGCGGCATCCAGATACTGAAAAATAAACAAAAAAAGTGTCTGTTCGTTTCGTTGATTTTGATAGGTTTTTCAACACTGTACAGCCCCTGGTCCTAAGAGAAAAATAGGACATCTTTTATTTCGATATGACGTAAAAAATCTAAGAAATTAAGATAAAAGTTCCGGCAAATTAATAAATTTTAAATGATAAGTCAACTTTCGCTGTCGAAATATATGACGGTATACTTACCGACGGCATCGTTTTATTCCAAATTAAAACTGATATTCATCGTCAATCTTTAACTACTTCTTAGAGTCGAACCCTGCCGCTTTCTTGACTAAGTGGTCTTGGAGGCTAAATTGTCTGTGAGAGTAATTTCGATAGAAGGCCTGACTTCATCTTGTAAACCTTTATAAAATAAAAAACCTCAATTAAACGAAGTTACGGGCAACGGCTAGTAATTGATAAATTTAATATATGATTTTTGCAAATGTTGCGTCTTTTCATATTTGGTTTGCCCTGACTCAATTTTAAATAATTTAACTTAGAAGAATGTTTGGCCGTAATTTTCTGTGATAGCGTAATTTGGTAAGGGCTTTACAGCTTGTCAACATCCAAAACATAAAACAGTGAGCGGATCTTAAGCAAGTAACGAGAAGTAATTCAGCTTTGACCGTTTGTAGGTACCATCTAGGCGTCCAAGTCCCATGATATCAGAAAACCATAGACAACCGAAATATGGATGTCCGAATCATATTTCTGAATGATTGAACCGGGCGTTAACCGCTCACTCACTACACTCGGTTTAATAACTCTGAATAAGTATCAAGAATCAAGCAAGAATCGGTGCTGTTGTATGTGCAATTTACGTAAATAGTAGAGCTGGATTTTACAATAGTCCGACCACAAGTAGTACTGATTTCGTGTGCCCTTAGTAAGCTGGTGACAGAGTTCTAGATGGCAATCGTGCAGCGTAAAACGTAAACACAATTTCACTTCAGTTCATAGCCATGGAAACGAAATACCTTGCTTCCCGCATGCAAATCAAATTCACTGTTTGAAAGAAATGAAAATCAGGTTAATATCAACATAATGAAACTTTTGAGATCCATTGAGACATTTTACCACTTGATAACAATTTGACTAAAATTGAATATGATTGGCTATAGTAATCAACGTATGCCGTTAGTCACTTAAATTAATATGATCTGACTCGATATTTGTTTGTGCTTCTCTCTTCATTCGTCGTGTTTTAAACTGTGATCCGATACTGTAATTCTTCAAGATTTTATTTACCGTTGCTGATGTAGTTCCGATGAACTCTGTGATCAGGTACATGGATAATACGATAATACTTTCTACCACTGTCAGAGAATTGTAAATCGCATTTTACTTAAGAACAGCTAATCGTTTACGGAAGTAACCTGACACGTAATTGATGGAAACCTTTTGCTATGTGCGTTTATCGTTCCTGAATTGGAAGTAAATTTAGATGGTTCAGAATACAGGTGGTAAGGTAATAAGGTTGTTTCATATTCATCTCGGCGCCATCAGCTATAGTGTTTATAAATTTTTGTTAATGGCTTTTGTTGCAAATAAGAAAGAAATGTGTGCATCCTGGAAAATTGTGTATTCACCGCCCACCGTAGACATTTGATTTGAATATCTTTTTTTATATTTTTTAATACACTTAAATAACTCGATGTTAGGGGATGAATCCGTTTTTTTTTTCTTTTAGTTATGGACGTTTAAAAAAATTTAACTCCCTGATACTGAATACCTTTCCGTCGAATGAGGTGGTAGTTCTTAGAATTGATGAGGAATTTGTTGAAGCTAAATCAAAATCTTTGATGTTTGAACATTTTTTTCATGATGATATTATAACACAGAAGATTTTTGTCTACATTCGCAATTATTAGTACAGAAGAATCGTCCCTGTTCTGCATTCCAAGGTGTAGGAAAAACACAATTCTTGAATATGTGCACTTGTATGTTTCTTGGGTTTGAATTGGTGTATCTGTTACTAATAACAATAATTTGAGGAACCATGTGCAGTAGAAGTGTAAGCAGAATTTGCTTCATTTGAGAAGACACCAGATTGAAAGAAACATGTAACACATAACGTGGCTTATAAATGATCCAAGGAAAATGTCGTTGAATATTGTATACTAGCTCGTACCCGCGACTTCGTACGCGTGGATTAAGAATTTTTTGCCAGAATTTAATATAGAAAGTTGTTGGTAACGAAGGATTGATCCAAAACAATATCGAGTCGGCATAATATGACAGGAAAGGTATCACTATATAATTCTACCGTTGAACCTGTCTCTTGAAGAGAATCAATTTCCAACATGTTTCTGTCAACATTCGATAAGGTCTCAAATTTCGTAACTACAACTGTTAATCACACTGGAAAAAATGTCCTGTGCCCTCATACAGATTTTCATGTCAAATTCTATCAATATCGATATTGTCATTTAGTCGTCAAAACGTAACAAAAAGACAGAGACTTACTTCCGTATTTATAATATTATTACTGCAGTTCACACACACACACTGACTGCGAACAACACCTGAGGGATCATTATAATGTAAAAAAGTGTACACCTACAGCACTGCAAGACTACCTACGATTTTACTCGCATTGCACCCCTAACTTTGTGATATCTACAGTTTAACGTTCAATCCGAATAACCTATGGCCCAGGCGTGACTCTTACGATCAAAAACAATTTTTAAAAATCTTAGCCTTTACAGAGATTTGAACTGGAGACCACGACCCGAACATTTGCAAGCAAGCGCTTTAACCACTGATCTGCCTGACCGCTACACGGAAAAAACAGTTCAGAGACGTCCATTTCCAACGCGTCTGTCTATCACCATTCAGTAGTATTTCGAAATAATAAGACAACCTGTGTTATTTATACAGATAATTTTTCAACCAAATGTAGACAGTATTTTTCCCCTTGTTTCAAAGGTTATGTGTGCAAAGTTTCATCGAGATCAGATGAAAACTGTGGATTTGTATGAAGAACAAACAAACCAACAAACAAACAAATAAACATACATACAAGCAAACAAACATACATACATTCATCTTTATATATATAGATTAGTTGTACGCTCATTATAAATATACATTCATTAAAAGCTAATGTTGGTATGCTTCTACTGCTGGGGATGTAACTGTTGTGTTCACAAAAGGTAACCTTATAAGAAAGAATTATATTAAGACAAAATTTCTTAGTCAACTGAAAAGCTGTTGGACATAGGATACCGCCAACACTTATGTCTACGATTTCTATTAATCCTCCTAAAATGTGTGAAATATGACAGATGGTCAAATTCTGTTTGCATTAATGGAACCGAAAATTAGCCAACGAACTTAGGATTTAATAATTAGGTTACAGTGAATATAACAAATTTTGAAAAAGTTGGAACATTTCTTGAATTTTTACTTTGTTTCTTCTAAAGTTTTTGATTTGCTTATCTTTACATTCCTACTTACAATCAGAAATTTGATTTACAATTGGCATGTTGAATGGCTTAATTCCATGACTTCACTACTTGTACTTACCAAGTAGGATGGCTGCGCGATATCGCTCTGGCCTTCTATTCGGGAGGACGTGAGTTCGAATCGTCAACCGGCCATCCATGGTTCTTCAAATTCAATGGCCGAATTCCTTCCAGTTCCTTGCCCCATGTTCAGTCCAGCCTCTAATGACCTATATTTTGACTACGCGTTAAGACAGAAACAAAAAAAAAGTAAATGTGCTTTTTTGGTAGTCGCACGTTACTGACATAATAACTAAGGTTTTCTGAAATGAGATCAGAGAAATGGTAATAATTGTTATATCTAGGTCATTAGCATGAATTTTTAACACAATTAGTCGAAAGTTAGTGAGGTTATGTTACAAAGGTTAACAAGTAGTAGAGTTAATTTTGTTGTTTAGAAAAACAATTTCGATTAATACATCTGAATGTGACATTTGACATTATGATGCATTGTGCCAAAGAAGATTAGACAAGAAAATAACACAAACCTTAACTAATCAATGTAAAGAATTCATTACTAATAATGCCTTGACTAGAGGTAAAGCGCTTGCGACAATAAACATTAAAAAGTTGTATTCGCGTTATCTACTATTTAAGTAACCAATTGGGGGAAAAAACTTACGGCAACATTGCATTGATACAAATTGTGTTGATAGCTTTAGAATAGTTATGATATTTATTATTCTTTCTTTCCCTTAGATGAAGATAAATATGTGTTTATTCCAGTTCCAAAATATATTTATTAATTTAAAATACCTTTTTTTTGAGGTTTTCTTTGGAATAGTGTCATCAACTTCATCCAACCAGCAGTAAAACATAGTAACAATTAAACCATTATTAGGATTCAAGATTTTGTAGAAAATAGGTGCTCTTTCTCAAGGTTGCAAGGTTCTTAGCGCAGGATCAAGGTTTACAAAAGATCCAAAAGTTTTTAATTCATAAAAATAACAACGGACGCAATTAATTTTGTTTTATCTGTGCAAATATGATAGTTTAACGAATAAAGTATCATGTAGTTCGGGCTACATTATCGTATTAACCACTTTATCTAAACAGTGGCAAGTTTAATATTCTTATTCATAAGATTATGTATAGAAATAATTATATATATTTAAAAATTTTAAAAATGCTTATATATCTAGGGCTGACAAAAAAAGTGTAAGAATGTGACTCACGTGTGGAACAAGACCGCGCCCAGCAATCTCAACGACGAACACGGATATACGCCGATATAATGATATTCAACAAAACTATCAACACATTCTGTGCTCAGATTTGAAAAATATGCAAGCAACCTGTCTAATCGAAGCAAATCAGCAAGTTAACAATATGACTGCTCGAATGTCAGCGTTACTTCCAGTAGGTTTATCCAGTAAGTAAAGACGTCTTTTGTGCTCTGGAACGTAGGTGTGTCTCATTATCGAAGACTTGTTTTATGTTTTATTTCCTTCCCTAACAGAGTGGAACGTTAATTACTGAATTTAAGCCTACCTCATAGTATCTCCACCACAGTCAGTTGTATCGTCATAATCAGCTGCAACGCAAGTCGTGTTAGGAATTGTTGTCCTGTGACATTTTATCCATTAGCCTGTAAAGATTTGATGTCTGTTAACTTGTTCTTCTATCCACTAAATAAAAAAAATTATTTCTCCTCTCAACACACACACACACACACACACACACACACATATATATATATATATATATATATATATATATATATATTGTCATTTCATTCATCCCCCTTAATGGGGGGAGGCGGGCTGGCAGCACACATGTCGTGCTCTTCAGCCAAATGATAATATGGTTTACAATGGATTTTCGTAAAGGAATGTTTACACTTTTACAAAAATAATACAGTAGATTTGCATTTAGATGTTACATGATCAGAGTTGTAGTTTTGTACAATAATTTGTTTGCTTTTCTTGCAGATTTGTGCCTAATAGTAGGCGATTTTCATGTCATTCACAGAGTGGGGTAAATTTTTGTTCTCTTCTCTTGTTGGGGTATTGGTAGGTGGTCGGTCTCTGTGCTGGATATTGTGGAGGGTATAAAAAGGATATTTTGGAGGTGCAGTGTTGGTGGGATTTGTTTGTAACAGGAGGTGAAGTGAAGTGGTTCTTTAAGTGAGCGGAGAGTTTTGTTTAAAAGGCTATTGACACTAAACTTTATATAAATCAGTATTCAACACAAATAATACATTGAATTTAGTATATAATACTTTTAAAACATTACAACTGCGAGAAATAATTAAAGTTGCTTAATTTTTGATAGTTATTTGATAAATAAAAAATAGTAACTAATCATATTGTCTGAGATATTTCTCACAGGGAACTAGAATGTAAGAAATGTTTCAAGTTAATAGGACACTCGAAGTATAGTGAAACCTCATTTTAAGATTGTCAACATACGACGGCCAGGCGAAACTAAAATAAGCCTATATTACAGATAATATAACACAGGGCACACGAATTTTGACTGTGATAAGAGGGTAAGAAAATTCGATAGATTTATCGATAGTTAGACGGAAAAAAGATATATGGCCTGAAAAAGTTTGCTTTTGTATCCAGGAGAACGATTGATCAATGTTTTAGAAAGTCCATGGTTTAAATTTTTATTTATTGATAAATCGAAACAAATATATTTATATATACATTTTTATCAACTTTTACTATCATATCAAATTACAAAATAGTGGAAAAAAGTTTAAAAGTGAATCCTATAACTTTTTCTTTCATGTTTATAAGTACTTTCTATCACTAACCTCCAAATGTAGTCCCCAATATGTTTTAGTTGTTTTTGTCCTGATAACTTTGTCCAAAGTCCATGAAAACGTTTCTGCATGTTCTTCTGAGTACGCCCGCATGTTGTTTTCAATATTATCTAAATTAGTATGCAGCATATGTACTTTTAGAGACATTCAGCAACATTTTGACATCAATAAGAAAATTTCATTGTTTTAAACGAGAACCCAAAAGCTCTGTCTTAATCTTTTCTAAATTCAAATCTCTTATTAATTCACTAAAGTCTTCTGAGGTAAGAACAGTACAAATTCTTCGTCTTCGATATTTTTATTTGAACTCTGAGATGAGGTTGATTGATTTTTAGGAGGTTCAGGTACTGGAAGTTGTGGGCTATGTGAGATTGGAGCAGAAGATGAAGCAAGGTCAGGACATTCGATGGGTTTCTCATTTTTGCCTACGTCTTTTTTATTAAAAATTGTTTGTTTTCTAAACATTATTTTGAATTACTGGAAGCAACACGTGGAGCCCAGGGTTTGTCTAGATTCCGAACAGGACAGTTAAAATAAGCTTCGCAGGCTTCACAAATATTTTCACATGCGTTTAAATAAAATTTTATTTCTCGTACTTTAATAAATATACCACATATATAACAAAATGCATTACCATCATATTTACACTTTCTAGACGACACTTTAACCTCTTTGAGTCTTCTACTAAACAGTTAATTGTTGTTTATCACTTAGGAGCCATCTGTAGACGCTGTGTGAAAGTTACGAACTCTTTATTTTTCGCGGTATTTTTAAAAATACCTGAACTATTTAATACTTTATATATATATGTGATATCTCAAAAACAGTATTATTATCATAAAATACTACAAAAGCAAACGTTTTAAGGAATATGGGTATTTTTCCTTTATTTTGGAACATAATTAATAGAAAAATCACAAAACAAATTTTAGTACAATGACAAAAAAAATATTTTTGTTTAGTTGTGTAATGTATAGCTATATTCGTCACATACTAAAGGAACAGTTAAAACCCAAACCCATGGAAATTTTACCTAGTTCAACGATCTCTCTCCACTGTTGCGTAAAAGCTGTAGACCGCAGCGCCGCGGTTGGCGGTGGTGCGCACCACTCGTCACCATGGAAACGGCATGGAGCCGATCGAGTGCTCTCTGCTGGCTCGCTGTTTGGGGTTCCGTGCTCTCAAACACGATACGCGTTGGTCCACTAAGTTACGAATTTTGGAAGCATTAACTGCTTCCGAGTGCTGCAGTACTTCTACAAAACGATCCTCTCAAACCGATCGCATACGATTCTCTTGAACATTTTCTGAATTTTTCGCAGTGAAGTCAACTTTAGTTAAATTCGAAAGAAACACGTCGGAATGTTAACGTGATTTATGCTATCCATTAACTCGATTTTATCGTCGGTTACTACAGATTTCCGAATGTGTCTCATTTTTTTTTCGTTTAGTGTACAGTGCCACATTTCATTTTACTAAATTATTTTCTCTCTGTTTTCTATAAACAAGGGTAATTCAGTAACAATGAGATGCTACTTTATTTTTTCCGTATTTCCATGTTTCACCTGAGTGGTCTGGAAGTACAGAGGATAAGGCGCTCGGATACTTAATTCAAGAATCCGGATTCGAATCCCACTGTTGTGACGAATTTTTACGTCATATGCTTTGTTCATATGTCGTAGGTCGTGTCGCTCCGTGGTTCGGATTCCACGTTAAGCTGTAAGTTCAAGAGGAATCGAACTGACAGTCCTACTTCTGACACACTACTTTAGTACGCCTCTTTCGCCAGGATTCAACCAAGTTAAGTTTCCCATTTCATCTTCTATGAGAAAATTTAATTGGTGTAGTTTGCAGTTAATTTGACTTATTCTATATACACTGATGAGCCAAAAAATTATGAGGTTCTCCCACCACGAGATGAACGCCGTCTGGTTTTCTTTCGGGTATCTCATGTGGTAAGGAAAGTATACAAGTGGAGCCGAGAGGCATGGGGAGTTAATCTAGCCACGATACGTGAGGCAAATGGAGAAGTCCTCTGACTGCGACTCTGGCTGTTATTGAGGCCTGGGAACGAGTATCTCGCAAACACCAAGGTTGGTCGACTGTGCTACAATAGTGAGCGTCAAGTGGCTGAAGGACGGTGATACCACGAAAAGGTGATGGACGTCCATGCCTCATCACAGAACGTAGAAGTTGTGGATTTGCCCGCTCTGTGAACTACGAGGTTCATTCAAGTTCTAAGGCCTCCGATTTTTTTTCTAACTAACTACTCACCCGATAACTATGAAACTGGTGTTACTACTTGACGTAATCTCCCTGCAGACCTACATATTTTTCACAACGTCGACGCCATGATTCCATGGCCGTGGCGAAGGCTTTTTTAGGAGTCTGTTTTGACTACTGGAAAATCGCTGAAGCAATAGCAGCACGGCTGGTGAATGTGCGGCCACGGAGAGTGTCTTTCATTGTTGGAAATAGCCAAACGTCACTAGGAGCCAGGTCAGGTGAGTAGGGAGCATGAAAAATCACTTCAAAGTTGTTTTCAAGAAGAAACTGTTGCGTATCGTTAGCCCGATGTGCGCGTGCGTTGTGGTCCGTCAGCATTCGTGGCACCCACCTGGAGGACTCTTTTCGCATTTTCAGGTCGTCATGCAGGATTGTGTGTACAGAACCCACGGAAATGTTAACACTGGAGGCGATCTGTTCAACAGTCATTCGGCGATCCCCCAAAACAAGTCTCTCCACTTGCTCGATCATGTCGTCAGACCAGCTTGTGCGAGGCCGAGGTTGTTTTGGTTTGTTGTAACACGATGTTCTGCCTTCATTAAACTGTCACAGCCACGAACGCACTTTCGACACATCCATAACTCGATCACCACATGTCTCCTTCAACCATCGATGAATTTCAGTTGGTGTCACACCACGCAAATTCAGAAAACGAATGATTGCACGCTGTTCAAGTAAGGAAAATGTTGCCATTTTAAGTATCTAAAACATTTCTCATTCTCGACGCTGCCGCTATAGTTCCATCTGTCGTACAGTGCTGCCATCTTTGTCACATATTAACAATAAGTGCACACTCATTTTAAAACAATGTGCATGTTTCTATTTCTTTCCAGTCTGGACAAAAAAAAATGGAGGCCTTAGAACTTGAATGCACCTCGTAGGACAGGGAGCGATCTGTGGCAGATCTGACGACACAGTACAATACTGGCAAGGCACAAGTATTTCACAGCACACTATTCAGCGCACATTGTTGAACATAGGGTTCCCATAATTGACAATTACGATTGCAGTAGCTACGAGATAGTCGAGATTGAACCGTGGATTAATTGAAACGTGTCGCCTCTTCGGATGAATCATATTTCTTTTTACACCAGGTAGTTGGTTACCCGCATACGTTCCAGCAGAACGGATACTTGATACATGCACCGCGCTACGGATGCAGGCCCGGGGGGACAATATTGTTCTATGAGGAACATTCACCTGAGATTCCATCGGACCTTTGGTAGTGATCGAAAGCACTATAACTGCTTTGGACAACGTGAAAATTATTGCCGACGACCTGCATCTCCCCATACCTCATGTCTTCCACAACAGCGATGGCATCTTCCAGCTGGATAACTGTTTGTGTTGTGTGAGGAGTATGCTAATAAGTTCATGTTGATGCCTTGGCCACAAAAATGTCTGATCTAAGCCCGATAGATCACATCTTGGCAGGTATCGGGTGCCAACTCCGCGCCCACAGACAAGGTCGGTAATTTAAAGGATTTTTGTGACCTGTAGCCAGATAACACCGGAAATCTACCAAGGATATTGCGAATCTATCCGACGCGAATAGTTGCTGTATTATGTTTCAAAGGTGAACCAATACACTGTTGATCAAATGGCCATTATGTTCTGCCTCATCACAGTATCTTACAAAATTTCGATTTTCAAGAAATAGAGGATGTTTTTTGTGATACTCTGGAGGAACGTTGATATACTTTGTGGTGATAAATTGTCTCTCATCTAGTGGTAGTAAAGTGGTCGCCGTAAAAATTAATTAAAGTTCCGTTGTCTTGAATGTTATAAACAGTTTCGGGTTAGGACAGCAATTTGAAATCAGTAGCTGTTGTTTACAGCACTAGAGATGTAAGAACCACATAACGAAGGTGCGCCGAAATTAAAATTTACCGTTTATGAAAGCAAATGCTTTTTATTAAATTCCCGCTCTCATCTAAGATAACTTCAGACTCGCAATATACGATCTGCAAAGTTATTATACCGTTAACAGGCCGTATCTTGTTTTTCTTTCCCTGTAGTAGCAATTTTCAGAATGAAGATTTCGAGATTGAACATATCCACTACCCTCACATTTCATCTCTTCTGCACAATGTCTCCAAGTTATTGGTGCGAGGCAGATTTAAAGATCCCACATGGCCTTTGTGTTACGGTAACCACTAAAGAAATTTATTGCTTTTGTAAGAAGTAAATACATTTTTAGGAAACACATTTATGAAAAAATATTGATATAAAATTTAGTATTTTAGCTATCCTTTATGACTGTTTTGTCAAATAATTTTTATATATCTTGTTGTTGAATTTTCTCCCTAAACATTGTTTTACAATAACACAAATGGAAATGAAGTTAGTAAGTAAAAGAATACCTTGAACAAGTAGATAAATAATCGTTATAGAGATGACAAAATAAAGAAGTTTTGTTTAATTAATGGGAAATATAATTCACGAATTTTTATAAAACTTATTTTTTTACGTTAAGGTTTTCCAACAAATCAAATGTTATCTTTTAAACATGTTCATGAAAGTTTCGTTCAATTCTCGAATTTTCGCTTTGACATACATTGTAACGTTTTAATAAACGGATAACAAATGTGTCTAAATTCTTCAGAGAAGTTGGTCACAATCATGATAAACAATTAGGAGAAACAAAGAAAACATCGATACCTAGTTACATGGCAAAAGACTTTAGCAAGCGTGGTTGGTGAGCATTAACGCTCTGCCTTCGCATTTGGGAGAACGTGGGCTCGAATCCCCGTCGGGCCATCCAGATTTCGTTTTTTTTTTTTTATTTACCCTTTATTTATACAGCCTAATATCTTAGTGACTAAATTAGGCCCTACATGTTAATTTTTACATTGTTGATTTACATAGTGTTTTGTACAAAATATTTACATGCAAGGAATTTGGCATACAGTTCCGTTACACTTTGACTTACTGTCTAATTAATTCTATAATACTACATTTGGTCTTGCTTACAGTAATAACAGTTACAGCTGCTATTGCAAATTTTAATGTTATATTGAATCACAAATATCACTTATTGTTGTTATAGTGCTAGTGGTTTTTATTGACATATTCCAGTTATTCTTAGAGTATCCCATTATTCAGTTAGTTGCAGTTAACCCAGTTTGTACATATCTTTCTGTAATCTATCATTTAGTTATACCGGATTACTGGGTAATAACAATTGCTTTTAAGTAACATTCACTTAATTATATGTTCCCAGCCACTACAGTCCTGAGCCAGTTCAAATTTGCAGCATCCTGGCTTACCATTAATATGGAAATTAACTCCCAAATATTGTTATGATTCATCGTGTATTTGTGCAAAAGTCAATGATCATTCCCTCTACATTACAAACAAGATGTTTTGGCCGTGGTAGAAGCGCTTTGTTTGCTGTAAGTGGTATGCTGACGTTTGCTCATTCTGCCACGCCATCGTTCTGACTCAGGCCTGCAGTAGGCTTGGTTCTGTTTTCACAATGGTAGGATTACTTAATTTAATAGTTATACATTTGATTTTTTTTTCTTTTTCAATAATCACCTCTGGTATTATAATCTACTTTTCCCCTATAAGGCCTTATCCGTTTCTATGTTAATTTTTTTTAATTTTTTTTTTATGTACTACGTCTATTCTAATCTACCTTGAAACCTATACTACTCTATCAACACTAATCTACCCACCACTATCATCCCGGGATAGTCTGCCAGCCATGCCCCTCTGGATTTCCAGTGGGACAGGATCGACCGACACATCGGGACAAAACTTCCGGCTCCCGGAAGTTTCTGAAGAATACTGTTTACTCTTGTTCGTGAATAATTTTCTATGCCTGTATGTTTGGCCGTGCGACTTCCCTAGGCCGGTCCCCATGCCCGACTGCCGCTCGGTCCAGATATCTTTTTTTGTGTAGTTGAGATACTTTGTTCGCCAGATTATCGAGAATAATCCATGATCGCTGATCTAGAATTATGTCTCGCGTTGATCTACTCCGTATTATGTTGATATCCGGCGTCCTTACTTCTTCTGCTATCGGACAGGACCACACTACATGTTCGGGGGTTCCTTCTGCCCCGCACTCACATAAGCTCGTTTCTTTCAGCCCTCTTTGACACAGTAGGCTGTTATATGGGCCGTGCCCCGTGAGATAATGTATAAGGCCTGGTGTGGGATGAAAGTATTCAAGTTGCAGCCGTTCTTGTATGTTCGGAAACACACTGTATAATCTTCTGCCTGTGGCACTATTGTCCCACCGCTCCTGCCATTCAGCGAGAAGTGCGGCGCTGACTTCTGCCGCATTTTGTGCAACTGTTCCCACAATCTCTTGCACCCTGGTCTGATTTCCTTTTCGTAACCAGTATATGGCCCCTCTTCTTCTGATTTCGAGGTCCAACGGCCATACACCTATGACAATTGGTAGGGCATTTGTGGAGGTAGTACTGTAGGCTCCACTCAATCGCAGCAACACACTTCTCTGCACTCTTAGGACCTCCTCCCTAGGTTTCACCAGTCGAAGTCTGTGCGCCCAGACACTGGACGCGTACCCTACCAGAGATGCTAGGATAGCATCGTGGTATCTTCTTATAGTAGTGTTAGAAAGGTGAAATCTCCTTTGGCCTATACTGATAAATTTGTTGAGCACAGCCTTTGCCCTTTCGCACGTCTCAGTAATATGTGATGCAAAGTTCAGAGACTCATCCAGGGTGACGCCAAGATATTTGGTTGTCCGTGTTCTTTTTATGTTAATGTTATTCATTTTGATAGTAGGGTTACGTTCCAGTTTTCCCTTGAATACCATCATCTGAGTTTTCTTTGGCGCGAGACTAAGCTTTGCCTCTGAGCACCATGCTTGGAGTTTTTCAATCACCACTTTAGCTATATTCTCTATAGCTTGTCTGGACCGACCCTCAATCAATAACAGCAAGTCGTCTGCATAGGCAACCAGTCCCAGTAAGCCATCCAGCCCCTCCAGTAGATTAATCAATTCTTCGAAAACTATGTCCCAAAAAACCGGTCCACTGACCGACCCCTGAGGGCATCCCTTAGTTAAATGTTTATCTACCTTCCCTCGTGGGCATCTCAGTGTGGCATAACGATTTTTACAATAGTCCCTCAGCGTGTTATAAAGACTGCTTGGACACTTCATTTCTCTTAGGCGCCGGAACAATATCGGCCACCAAAGATTATCAAAAGCGCCACAAATATCAATATAAATTCCTATAACACATTTCTTACAGCTGCTTTTAACTAAGTCTACCGCTCTGTTAATTGCATCTTCGGTCGACCTGCCTGCTCTGAAGCCGTATTGGTTCATGTTCATACCCATATTACTTCTGTGATGTTGCAATTTAGCGATCAGTACTTTTTCTTGAACCTTTCCCAGCACATTGAGCAGGCAGATCGGCCGATAAGATTTTGGATTGGCCAGATCCCTGTCACCCCCTTTGGTTAGTATTACCACTTCACTTTGTTTCCACACGTTGGGAACTCTGCCTTGCAGCAGACATTTGTTTAGTAAGTTACATAAGGGAGGAGCTAACTGAACCACCAGAGCCTGCAAAACTTCAGCCACAATTCCGTCCGGACCTGGGGCTTTATGTTTCGCCATACTGTTTATGGCTCTGATCACCTCATCTATTGTTATGTTTTCCCCTTCCGATGTGACTGTATACAACTGTAATTGATCACTGCGCATTTTTCTATGGGTATCGCTTTCATTGTCTTCTACGTCGTCAGGTAATAGCTGATGCAATAGTACCTCGGCCGTTGTGGTCCAATTCGTTGTCATGGTCCCATCCTCATTCCTCACGGTAGCCAAAGTTGTGGGTGGTCTAATTTTACCTGCAACTATTTTGTATGGTATTCCCCAGGGGTCTGACCTAAGATTAGCTCTAACATATGCCTCCCAACTCTGAGTTTTCGTCAGAAGCAATTGTTGCTTGAAAGCTTCTTTTCTCTCTCTGTATCTGTTGAGAAGGATATACCTGTCAGCCGCCACAAGGCAGCGTTGGTATTCCCTTCTCGCCTTTCGCACGTTTGATCTTAGTCTATACAGCCGTTCGTTCCATGGTGTATCCCTCACCATTTTAATTTTCGCCATTGGAATACTGCCCTTCATTGCTGTTTGAATCGATTTGGTCAGCTCCCTCGCAATATAATCTACGTCATTCCATCTCCATTAGTCCCACTGGTGTTCGGAAGCCCTCCCGTAGCCTAGACCATGCCGCTCTCTTTATATTGTACCGGTGTTTGATATTCTCACTGCTAACAGCCTCCGTTACATCCCTGGAAAGGTCATATAGAATTATATTATGATCACTCGTGGTTTGGTTGTCTAGAACTCTCCAGTTTTGTAGTATGTTCCCCACATGTTCGCTGGTGAGCGTTACATCTATATTGGATGTGGCCCCCCATCTATCATTGAAAGTAGGAGGATTGTATGGTCTATTTCTTACTTGCAGATGTAATTCGTGAATCAGCTCCATCAAATCCTCTCCTCTCTCGTTAGTTTGGTCACTGTACCAAAGTACTGACCGTGCATTTGCATCAGCTGCTATGATTATTTTCTGATTCCCCAGGCTATTGAATATATCTCTAATTTTATTTAGGTACGGAGCTATTGGATCTTTATACTGGAAGTACATAGACACCACTATCACGTTACACCATCCTGTGCTGATTTCTACACATGTTGTGTGATCATCACAGAATTGTGCGATTTTCGTTGTTGTTATGCTCCTATTTAAGACTATTATACCAGTCATGGGATGTTCCCCGTCTGCTATAATTTGCGCTGACACTGGCATATACGGTATCAATCCTCTATTTGAATGTGGTTCTTGTAGGCATAACACATCCCAGCTGTTTTCTTCTGCTAATTTTCTCAATTCATGGAGGACCAGTTTGCTCCGTCTAGCATTTATCTGTGCGAATTTTATACTATCCATTTAGGGATGTCTAGTATATACATTGCACTTCGGCCATTTAAGCTGGGGATCAAATCTAATCCTTCCATGAGTCATAACAAACTGTTTGTATATCTCGTCAGGATCAAACATTTCGTTTCGTCTATCGAATAACTTTTTAACTAGGGTTAACAGCTGGGACGGTTCTGCAGGCAGGTTGTTGGCTTTAAGTTGAATTTTGTCTACTACCTCCAGCTGTGGAAAGGTTATTGACATCCCCGGTGGGTGCAGCAAACGTGTTATGTGTCTAAGTGCCATTGTCAGCAGATTCTCCTGTTCCAGTTTATTCAGTCTCAGCGTGTCTTCTATATTCGCATACAGCGGCATAGGATCAACTGAATTATTTTCTACCAAAATCCCCTCAATTGGTGTATCTATTTTGAGTTCATTTTTGACACTGTAAGTATTTAAGGAGTGTTGTTTTTGCAGTGGAAGTTTGATATTTTTATTCGCTTCGCTACCTTGTTCCCGTACATGTTCTAAGGAGCATTTTACCTTTAATTTTCCTACATTTAAGCCATTCGTCTTTGTTTCATTTTTAATGCTGGGAGTAGAATGTTTGCTCGACCATAATACCTTGCCATGGATTGCCGAAATCACTCAAGGAGAATGATGGGATGTTTCCTTCGAAATGCCAAGGCTGAATACTTTCCCATTCCTTGCCCCCAGACCTTTTCGCATCTAATGACCACGACGTCGACAATACATAAAGCCATAAGAAAAAAAATCAAAGACTTAAGCAACTTTATGTTCTGTCACCTTCCTGTTAGCTAGCTATCAGATGATATGAAATGTAAAATACATGATCTTTTGTGTCAATTCCATCACCATTGAAGGAAAAAGAGTATTAAGGAAAAATAAAATACGACTCACGTTCAGAGCCTAAAGCAATAATTACCCATCGTTCTGAAGTTGTTATGAAGTGTCTCGCAAACAAATATGTTAATACCTGGTTGTCCGAGCTTTGCTCGACATCTTTCTATTTCTGTTCAATATGGAAGATTTCGTCAAAATCGATGGAGACGATTGAGTGAAACTAATCTTGCCTATATGCAAGAGATTAGATATATAGACAATATATCTATAGTAATATTATAAATGCGAAAGTAACTCTGTCTGTCTGTTTGTTACGTTTCTTGGGCTAAATGGCTACTCCAATCGTAATGAAATTTGACAAGGAGATGCTATTTGACATTAGGATGGACATGGGATACCATATTCTGTATAGATAAGAACATATTGCCATTAAATTATGAAAACTATCTGAACTGTGAAATACAAACGCATAATATCTATATGACCTTGTAATGCGTACTATCACACAGCAATGGCAGCGTAGCGCAGTGGTAACGTGCTTGCTTCTTAAGGACACTTTCGTATGGCTTCGGGTTCAAACCCCACTGGGAGCAAAAGCTTTTATGAATTGTTTTTCATAGTTTGAGCAAAGCCTAGAATTTTGTAGTAAGGGTACCATGTTCTGGCAAATCTTTGGCTATAGAATAGTGCCCTAAGCGTTTACTTTATTCAGGGTGTACTGGTTCCACAGGCAGTTTCTGTGTGATCTAAACTAATAATACGAAAATAAGTCTCCTTCTTTTATTTTACGTTTTGAATACTATCTGTGTATACCGATAAAATAAAATACTTTTTATCATTAGGAGCGAAGTAGGATATGTTTTTGTTATTATTATTTTGATGAGTCGCTTGGCTGCGTGAAGCTAGACTAAAGTTCAATGTTTTTCTTGAAGGCTTCCCAGGCATTTTGAAGAGCACAATTCTCTATCCAAAGAAAAACTTAACTAACATCAGTAGGCTTACTGATACCTGAAACTCCTGAGAGATAGTATTTGAGCCGTGTCCGAGATACCAAACACAAGAATTGTTCTTTTTTTGTAAAATTGCGTTTTTTTTTTCAGATAATACATTTATTTGGATAAACTTGAAAAGAAAAATGTTAACTGTATTTGAAATTTAGTCCAAATCGTTAAAGCCGATTCCAGTGTACCAGATACATACAATAATTGCTCGTTTAAAGATTATCTGACATTCTTTTAATCGCTGAATAGGATTAAAAAAGTATTTCAGTTCTAAAATCATGTTTCTGTAAAACTGCTTATATACAAGTAGTAGATAATGTTTGCCAAAGAAGTTAATATTTTTGTTGGTTAATTTACCGAATGTATTCAAAAGTGTATGTAAAGGTGTTTTTCAGTGAAATGTATGTTCGTATTATTACAATATTTTTGCACTACATTTCATCAATCGGAATTATGTTATAAATTATAATCTATTTACGTTTCCTTGAATCTTACATTTGTTGATATTTATAAACAATTTCCGACGCCCCTACTACCTGTATAACATAAACGAAAATAAAGCAGTGATTGTGCACATATTCAACAGAAAAATAATCCTCTGAAGATTCTTCTCAGGATTAAATGAAAAGTATTTGGTACAAGTTGTATCTCCAGACGTGATTTACTATATGTTTACAATACCGTCTGAAATTGACGAAAATGATCATGAGCATCCACTTATCAGTTATTATATGTTTCAGTTTAATTCTCGGCACTTAATTTCTCACAGAAATTGAGAGATAAAAGTGATTGATGGTAGTTTAAACTGCTTTTCTACGCAATGCTCTGCAGACAATGTTCTCAGCAATATTGCTACACTTCCTGAATGATGTTATTCTGTTCCTTGGCGTAGTAATAATTTATCTTGGCTCTTCACAAACAGCTGTTTCACATTTTTCAAAGTGTAACAAAAAATGCTAACTCAGATTCAACCGTACTTATTCCCTAATAAATTATGCTTCATTTTCATCGAGCCTGAATGACTTTTCTTTAGATAAGACGCGCCTTGTATAGACCAATAGCCATTTTTGTTACCACATCTCATACATTTCAAACAAATGTTTTATAAACATGAGGGAGTAAATCGCATGCATAATAGAATACCCGGCGGAATACCCGATTTGATCGGCTGACACGGGTGGCCTTAGGACTTCAGCTGCTAATTAAATGATCGGAAAACTCTCAATATGGGTCAGGACTTAACTGCGCAAGTCGTAGAAGAGCTTTTCAGACCTCCCACTTCCAGTACACGAGCAGTGTAATGGAAAAGTACTGACAGTTTCAAGTCTGTGAATGAGTGTAGGACCCTGGCATCATGGAGTATCCGGGATCAGTTCTCAGTTCTTCTATCCAGAATTCGGTTTACCACGGTTCCCCTAAATAATTTGTAAAAACTCTTTTAATACCCGAGTGTTCGCTTACATACACGTATTAGCCTGAAAACTGGCCAACCATTTCACAATACATTTACTCGTCAGTACTGAGGAAGATAACGCAGTTTATAGTACCAATTACTCGTTCTTTATACTGGTTGCATGGAATTATTTATCTCTTCTTATCGCATGTTAATGTTATCTTCACAACGTGTAAAGTTTCCTAGCATCATGCTAACTTGTAATTTAATTAAGCGCAGCTTTGTTCACAACAAACCATGACTGACTGTCTAGGCAAGATTGTGTTTAGTCTTCTTCGTATCATCGTTAGAGCAACATCGCTCCCGACTAGGAATTTAGAAACGAATTCTGGTCACTTCGAAACAATACCCACAAAAAGGAAGTATTAGTAAATGACAATATACAATGGTTAACTGAAATTTGTAAATGGTTACTTTCAACACAAGGATACCCGTACATACGACACGAAAATTGAGATCACTTATTGGATATGTTATTCTGAGGCAGGAATCGAGTTTTTGAACTATGGACGTCAAAAATTTATATCAGCCGATGTGTCAAAGGCTATTAATTCTTAAAATCTGCAATATATTTTCCTTACGGAAAAAGGAGAGTAAAAACAAACAAACGGAAAATATATGTAAACAAATTATAATTCCAAAATATAAAATACGATTAGCGAGAATGAATAATACTGGCAAAGATTTTACAGAAGTACTGATATAAAACATAATTAAACAAATATAACGCCAAGTTGCTTACAAAGTTCTGGGAACAAAAGAATAAACAACAGTCAACAAACCACTTGTGCAATAGCAATATACAACAGAAGATGCTCTAGAAAAAGAAGTTATTCGAAAAATTGTTTATAAATCAGGATCCAGAAAATAGAAAGCATCATGAACGATCTAATAAAGAAGTGAAGAAGGAAGCAAACAATCAATGGTGGAGTGAAATATAGAAAAAATTAAAGGTAAATATTAGATAAAAAAGAATATTCGAATCTTGGAAGCTCATCAAGAATTTAAGATATTTGGTAGGTCTATCAATGAAAAGGAAATAATTAAAAATAAGTTAGGAAGAAATAAAATGTTTGCTCAGCGGAATGATAAACGTATCATCGGCGGATCTTGAAGATATTCTTATCGAACTAGAAAAAAAGCAAAGTTTGGAGGCATAGATGTTGTAAATATATTTAACAAGTGATTAGTTGAAGAAATAACATCTATAATTAATGGGAAGAATTTCATATCTTCGCGGTTTATAAGAAAGGCATAAGATCTGAGAGAAAGAACTAATGAGGATAAGTGTTTCCATCAACAATGGGCGATAGTTAACAAAATTATAATAAAGATTAGACAGTAAAAAACTTACAAATATAAGAAACTCCTATACAACCATCATCTTAGTAACGTTATCACCATACGTGACAAGCAATGAGCCATGAGCCAATTTCATAATAGACTAATATAGGTTTACAGCAGCAGCAGTGACATTCCTTACTAGGAAAACCTACTCGTAAGTTCCAGGTTGAGGGGAAGTCTTTGCGTTATAGCACATATCCTTCCAGATTATGTTATTGGTTGTCTCTATCTGGATTTGTTCGTATCCGGTGCTTTTGTCATTGTCATGATATTTTTGTGCATTACTGGTGGTCCAGCAGCCTCTTTGGCCACCTGAGAGTGTTGTCGTATATTGGTGCCGCTCCTAGGGCGGTTATCAGCAGGTTATTAGATTTTTGGTTGTTAGCGTAAAACTGGGTTGCCAGCTGCTCAGTCCTCTCGCGACAGTTGGATAGGCCACTTATTTGGTGCAGGACGTCCATCCTCGTCTCACGCGGTAGATATAAGCCTGTTCTGGACAACCTGCAGTTTCTGTAGATGGGAGGCAGCAGTGTTTCCCCAGACAACTGCTGCGTATTCCATTATTGATCTGACTTGTGCCCAGCTCCGGCCTCAGTGCTGAAGAATGATTGAGAATCTGGTAGATAATTCTCATTCTCCCCGTTGCCTTACCACGGACGTTGATGACGTGGGGCTTTCACGTCGTTCTCCTATCCATTTTTACACCTAGGTAGGTGGCAGTGCTTGTCCATTTGATATCCTCGCCGAAGAGGGTCAGAGGAGTAGGGTTTTGTGAGACCTTCTTCCTAGTCAATACAATTGCTTGGCTCTTTGGTGCATTAAAAGCTAGCCGCCATTTCGTTGCCCATTCCTGAATGTTGCCGCACGCTTGTTGTAGACGTCGTCTCTGATTGTTGATGTTTAGGCTCTTGGCATACATGGCCGTGTCATCAGCGTACAGCAGTGTAGAGTCTTGTGGGACACCTGCAACGATGTTCTTGTTCGAGGAGGTGGCCCAGTTCATGACTACTCGAAAGGTCCGTTCCTCCAGGTAGCTCCTGAGTAGCCTAACGTTGGAAAAAGAGCTTCAGCCTTTTCTTTTGGTTCGCAGACACAGTTGTTTCCAACGACCAAAGGTAGGATCTTTATCCTTTCCGGAGTCGGGCCTTCGTGGCTCACCATGCTGACCCGTCTTCAATATCCAAGGTGGATATGAAATTAGACCAGTCAGATATTTTGTGCTGCTCTACCTCCACTTTGATCTCTCTCTGCATGCGGTTTACCACTCTCTTTGTAGCCAGATTTCTAGTGAGATGGCACTCCCTTGTTAGATGGTTTTTGATAGTTATTGCCTTACGGATGTGAGGAGGCAATGGCCTAGATCGTGGAGGCTGGTTACGGCGCTACCTCGATAATCCAGTCTGCCAGTTCAGCAACGGCGGCAAAGGGGCCAATATCTGAAGGTGGCGCTGCAGATCCAATCCTCTGGCTGAGGTGGTTCTTGAAAACTTCCCAGTTCATCTTACGAAGGTTTCTGGCTAGTCTGTCCTTGCGTGATTCCACATCAGCCGCCATGTAAAAAAGCACCGGTACATGATCGGATGACAAGGCCATTTTGATGGTGACGGCTATATTGTGTCTTAGGCCCTTGGTTATGACGATTTCAAGAACATCAGGGAGGCTATGTCCGTAGATGGTAGGTTCGGTGGGTCCCCAAACTACCGCATCGTGGTTCTAGACCACCCGTAGGAGTTTCCCTCAGTAATTGTTGGTGAGCCGTGAATTCCAGGCGACGTGCTTGGCGTACAGGTCACCCGCAATAAACAGATTGCCGCGCAGACTGAGGAACGCAGTAATGTCCCCTTCATGTAGGCGTCCTGGTAGTCGGTATACAGCAACAAACACAAGTCTCCCCCGAGACGTCTCGACGGCGACAGCGGTTGCTTCTATGGTCTTTATGCGGGGTAATACTATTTGGTAGTGCTTAATGGCGATTCTGACGAAGACCGCGGTACCAGCTCCTGCGGTTGGCCGGCCACATCTATAGCAAGAATAGTTGGGGGCAACAGCTTTGATCCCCTGGTTAAGATGAGTCTCATTCACGAGGCACACATCAATGCCTTCGTCCCTTAGGAATTCCTTAAATTCGCACATTTGGCGCTAGAGGCCATTAGCGTTCCATATGCAAATAGTTAAGTCTTCAGTGGCGTTAGCCATGACATTCTTAGTTACCTTGTTGAACGGCAGTTATTGCCATCCTAACGACCTCCGCCATCTGACGCGGCAGGTCTTGAATTAATGCAGTCATCGTCCGCTATAGTGACTGCACCATGTTTAAGAAGAAGGAGCCGTCATCCTTCCGGGTGGTCTCATCTGGTGGGCGGTTCTTCAATTCTTCAGTTTTTTCATCCTCCTCGGAGGCTTTGGCTGGGTGGAGGAGTCTTTCTGGTGATCCCTCCCAGTGTAGAATGTACCCGGTCTAAACTCAGGATTGGGCAGACCTTTGTTGGAGGCTGCTGCCTCTTCCTCTCCCTTCTTCTTTTTCTGTTATTGCCTCTTCTTAAGAATGGCAACGGAGGAGGTATTGTTTGCCTTCTGTTTGTCATAAAATCTACTGACAGCTGTGCATTTCCGATAGTTTGCCACATGGTCACCGCCGCAGTTGACACTTCTGGGCAGGGCTTCTCCCTTTTTGAGAGCGCATTGACGCGTTGGGTGTTCGCCCACACACGTGACACATTTTGGCAGCATAACACAGTGCCGGGAAATGTGTCCTATTCCCTGACAATTGTAACACTGAGGAGGGCCTCTAGTGCTACGTAATTTTTCGGTGGTGATCATCACTGAGCATAGAGACGTCATTTTGTAAATTGCTCTATTCTCCGTGGTAACCGAGAGGACTACCAGGAACAGAGGTTCTTCCTGTCTCGTTTTTGGTGAACGCAGACTAACAACTGTCCTCGCCGCTATGCCGGGCTCTTCCAGTTCTTTTTTGATATACTCCAGAGAGAAATTGAATAGGAGTCCTCGCAACACGAGCTTCAGTCAGGAAGGTGTAGAAAGGTATTCTGTTTTGTGACGCATAGCCTGAGACGGCTTGATAGTCTGCCTTAGTTTTGACGAAGAGCTTGAATAACTCGCGTCCCGCAGGTTTTACGCGGTACTCGTGCTTATAAATTTTCTGTAGTGTCATTGCGAGGTTTCTACAATCCTCTTTCAAGGATACGATCAGGTCTGCCGGCTTCGACTTTTTCCATAACTTGCTCGCCCTCTATCGGGAGATACAAGAAGTAGTTGCTCGTGGTAGGAGCATTGGAAGATTGGAGCTCAGCTGAGAGGCAGGAGCAGGTCGACGCGGCTTACGCCACATGTCTGGGTCTTGTTCTGCTTCTTTGGCTGCTCTTCTCTGGTCGGATTTGAGCAGAGGAGTCGGCATTCTTGTTTTAGTCTTCACGGAAATTTTTGTAGCCCGCTTGGACTGTGTGTCATCTTATCACTTGAACTGTTTTCTGCAACACGCTTACGTCAGACAAAGGCCTCTTGCTCGTGTTCCATCACTGTGTAGTCCACTAAGTATTCCGTAGTAGGCGTTAAGTTCAAGTCTGTAGTCTCCACCAAGGCCGTAGTTCCGGTAGAGGTCGCCATAGGCGCCGCTGATGATGACATGGGAGTGTTGTGTTGGCCCTTTGTTGTCACGGGAAGTTGATTTGGCTGATCCTCTGGTGGGACGTATGTTGCTTCTATTTCCACGTTGTAACTGTCGCCACGCACTCGAGTAAAAGTGACAACCGCAGCAGTCCTAGACGTCATTTTCGTTACCGATGTCGCGGACACGAACGGCACGGAACAGCGCGTCGCGGAAGCCGACGATTGCGAACGCGATGGCGGACGCGGCCTGGCGGTGTTGCCCGTGCAGAGCGAAGCATTTTTCGGCTTCGCCGGAAAAACACGATAGAAAGCGCTCGAATGCAATCACAGGGCAGTTATTTATCTACGAAATGAATGACCGATACGCTAAATTCGATGTCACGCACTCATTAATAGTCAATCACTACAATTGATTTCACACAATCAACAACACAAATACAGACACATCGAAATTCCACGTCCCTATGCAAATCATGCGTGAATCCAACATTCTACATATATAGACAACACTTAAGCAATCTCGATAGTCACACCAATACGAGAATACCAACGATTAAAACACTATATTCTATGTTTATATTTTTTTTTTACTTCTCTCCCAGCTGAAGGCTGGTAAGCGGGCTGCTGGAAGGTCACGAAGACTCTTTTCAGCCTATCCAACCTACAGGGAGGGAAGGGGGATGGAAGGTTTGCCGTGACCTTGTTGGGAATCATACCAGCACTCGCCTTGAGTGAGTGAGGAAAACCTCAGTCAGGATGGCCAAACCGGGTTTGACCCCGGTTCTTCCGAATGATATGTAAGACGGCGGATCCGCCGTCTCCATATTTCGGTAAAAGTATACATTTTTTTTTTTCATTCCTCCCAGCTGAAGGCTGGGAGGCGGGCTGCTGGAGGATCACGGAGATCACGGAGATCCTTTTCAGCCTACTACACTACTTTATAACTGCATTTTACTATCGGCTCTTCGCTATTATTGGTTGTTATTTTGTGTTGTATAGACCTTCCGGTTGCATATAGCCTAGATTCACTTTATGGATCCTTTTTATTTCTTTGTATAGGTTGTTGAACTGTATTATTTATCCGAGGTGGGTTTTTTTTCTGTATAAAATTTCTAAAAGTGAATGTAGCTGCAATATAGTTACATCATGTCATGTGCGAGGGTTCATGCGATTATACACAGCACTGGAGCCGATTCTGGACGGTGAGAGGGAACTTTTGGGACTGGCATTCAAAAGGAGGCAGGTTCGATCCCCATCCGGCCATCCCAACCAAATATTGTTTCCGAAAACACTCCATAGGATATTTCCTTCATAAAAGGGGTGCCGTTTTCCTTTCCAGTTGCCTACACCGAATAATATTCTCTTGGCTCTATTGATCTCTCCGTCGACAAGCCGTGAAGCTCTAACAGGAACAGGAATACCCGTGATGATATCTTGTTACTAATCGGACTGTCAACTGAAAACACTTTTCCGATTTTATTATTATTATTTGTGTGTAAGCCCATTAGGACTACGCAAAGTACTCAGAAGCGTTTGTTCGCTTTCCTTTGTGCCCATATTTCCTTCATACGTTTGCTGTGGGCTTCTTTTCTCTCACCTGACCATGTTGTTCCAAGTCTTTTCTTTAATCTTTCCTCCCGGTCAACTTGTCACTTGTGAATTTTGGATTTAAATATATCTCTGTCTTCAAGATCTTCTGGAAATATTCCTGCTAATTCTTGATTTCTCCAACCCATTTCATTGTTTCCGATATTAATTTACTTCGGTGTTCAAGAATTCAACTATTTGTCTTGTCAGTCTGTTAGGGTTCATTCTTTTGATGTGTCCATAAAATTTTAGTCGGCGTTTTCGAATATCACGGTGAATGTCTGCATATTGCAAAATTTCCTGATTACTTTTGAGTCTGTACTGGTCTCCTATGAGTCTTGGGCCCAAAATTTTCCTTATAATTTTGCGTTCTTTTTTTCTCAATGTTTTCTCTATCTTTTTCTCTGTTCAAAATAAGTGTTTCTGATCCATAAAGACATTCTGGTTTAATAACTGTATTGTAATGTCTCAGTTTTGTGTCCTTGGAGATGCATTTTTTGTTGTAGACGTTTTGTGTTATGCGATAAGCTGTTTTGCTTCAGTTCCATTCTCTTGGATTTTTTCGCCGAGATACTTGAAGTATGAGATTCGTTTGATTTTTCCATTCTGTGGTTTTATGTGTAGGAACATTTTCGGTAACAGCTTTCTAAGAACCATGTAGTTTTAATGCTAGTTTGTAATGCTTCACCCTGCTTTATTAGAAATTCCATAACTAAATCATTAACTTTTACATCAATTTTCATGATGGTCATCAAAAATCCGCCTAAAAGCTTGATCACAATGGCGGACACGCCAGTACAAGTATATCTTTCGAAGTTCAATATAAGGGCATCTTAAACAACTTGTCACAGCTGTTGGGTTCCGTGTTACACAGCTTCGATTTATTAGTAAATGTATTCAGGATTAGTGCGTAGAGACTTCCGCCTTCTGGGATTAAAAACCTTGTTCTGTCTTCTCTGAAAAAAAAACGTTCTTTAAGATATGAGAATCGCGTTGCCGCGTCTGCGGTATTAGAGAGGTCATCAGTTCTGACGCGGTCGTTTTTGCTAATAACTGATCACATCTGTCTTTGTTGTGAACTGGCAGGATTTGCAGGTTTACTTAAATTAGGAACACACTCCGCATTTCTTCTAGCAACTTTATGAATATTTCCATATTAAAGATGTTTGATGTTTATCTCCTTTTTTAAATCCACAGACTATTGGTATCC